>QMFG01001494.1:0-15277 GCA_003314545.1 Ramaria sp. MG151 | reverse complement strand
CCAAGAACGATCAATTTCACGCACGAACTAAACATATAGACATTCGTTACCATTTTATTCGCGAAGCGTCGCACGGGATTTATTGGAAATCCGTTACTGTCCTACCCAAGAGATGATCGCCGACATTTTCACTAAGGCACTGCCTGTGAAAACCTTCACACATTTACGGGCGATGCTTGGACTTCATTTCGATTGAGGGGGAGTGTTGTGGAATTTATTGCAGGCGCATATATGCTGCCACCCGAGATATCCAGACGAGCGCTTAACTGCCGGATAGGAGGAGAAGGCAATATATGCTGCATTACTCAGGTCAATCTCATTCTTTTCCTCTGAATTTATAACCATCCTTTAGATACTTCTTTTATAAGTATATGGACCAAGTTTCATTAGCTAGAGTCGTCTAGTTACTTAGTTATGTAGTTAAGTATAGCTCCCGGTCAGGGATGACCGGAGACTATACAGCTGCACGGGCAGCCGTAGACGAACCCCTCAGTGTGTTCTATCACTGAGGTGGTGAGTCTAACATTTGTTTACCTTGTAGAAGAGTAGCTAACTGGTTAGTAGATATCTCTGTCTGCAGGTAGTTATTTAATATCATAGTGTGTTCTATCACTGAGGTGATATCTCTGTCTGCAGTATCAAATTTTAATAATTTCTCCTATCTACAACTATCCAATAGCAACAACAAGCTGCACAAATGATCAGAATGTATTCAACAATTCCCAACGACGTAGAAGAGAAACTAGAAGCACACGAAGCGCATATATGCGCTATAGAACTCCAACATCAACTGAACGCAGCATTCGCGGCCCGCACTCGAGGTCCCCCATTTCAACAGTACAGAAATCAGTACAACCAATGCCCTAGATTCAACAACCAAGGTCTGTTGTTGCTATTGGATTGTTGTAGATAGGAGAAAATATTAAAAATTTGATACTGCAGACAGAGATATCACCTCAGTGATAGAACACACTAAGTATTAAATAACTACCTGCAGACAGAGATATCTACTAACCAGTTAGCTACTCTTCTACAAGGTAAACAAATGTTAGACTCACCACCTCAGTGATAGAACACACTGAGGGGTTCGTCTGCAGCTGCCCGTGCAGCTGTATAGTCTCCGGTCATCCCTGACCGGGAGCTATACTTAACTACATAACTAAGTAACTAGACGACTCTAGCTAATAAAACTTGGTCCATATACTTATAAGAGAAGTATCTAAAGGATGGTTATAAATTCAGAGGAAAGGAATGAGATTGACCTGAGGAATGTAGCATATATTGCCTTCCCCTCCTATCTGGCATTTAAGCGCCCGTCCGGATATCTCGGGGGCAGCATATATGCGCCTGCAATTAATTCCACAACAAGGTCCCCCAGTCCCCAATTTTTACCAACAATTCAACAACCCTCAACCGACGACCCCATCACACGGAACCAGCTACTCAGCTCAGACCAACTTCCCTCAGAGGACAAATCAGCAATCCAATCCTCGACCCAACACTTCCTACGTATTCAATGCATCAGCTCAACAAAATTCGAGGCCCCCTATCAACTGCAACAATTGTGGGAAGCTAGGCCATCCTGTGTCTAAGTGCTACGCACCCGGTGGCGGACTTTCAAATCACCAGACACAGGGATCGTATGGTCAATGGAAACCAATGAACACAACTTATAGGCCTCAGAATCAACCAGGAAATCAATTTCCATCGCAGCAACAGAATTATCAGCAAAATCAAGGTCAAAATACACCCAATTTCGAGACCGCTGCAAAAGGAGCTGAAAGAAATGATAATGAGATCATTCTGATGGCTAAAATTGATGAAGTACCTTCTCAAACTGAAGACAAAATATTGATTTCTTCAATCCCATCAGCAACCAATCAATATCACAACTGGCTAGTTGATTCAGCAGCCTCAAGTCACCTAAGTGGAAATCTCGACTTATTCCATGACATCAGGGACACTGCTCCTGTCACCATTGAAACCTCAAGTGGAGAATCTTTCAAGGCGAACCAGAGAGGCACCATCAAGATCAAAATTGTGTCAGATCCCAGGCTCCAGATCCCAGACGTCCCAATCACTTTGATTGATGTCATATATGCACCAAAACTCCAAGCCAACCTACTTTCTGTAGGCAAGATGACTACAGGCAATGTGGACGTTCAATTCTTTATTACTATTCACCCACTGTGGCCTCCAAAATCCTCTAAGGAATCTGCCTCTGGGTTTCCCTCAGGTCTCGGTTCGGACTTAGGGTCTGTGGTTTCGGATACGTCCGCCAGCGCTAACAACTCTGGTAGGAGCTCTAGTTTTTCCTCCGTAGTCATGGTTCCAACATCATAGCTCCGAGGACAATCTCGAGAGTAGTGACTCGTCTGATGGAATCAGTAATATGTGACCGAGGGGTCGCTTCGGTTCCTTGCCCTGTCTATATCCATAGGCATTGGGCCGTCTTTCGTTTGGGCCGAGAATGCCTTCGGAACTTCGGAGGGTACTTTCGGGACTTTCAGAGGTTGGGCCGGAATATCAGGCAAGTTGAAGTAAGGCCTTCCGACAATCAAAGCAGACTTCGGGGGTGCGATTCGGGTGTGGACCTTCGTCGCATTTCGGTTGGATTCCGTAAATGCCTCATTTGCCTCTCGGTTCCAAGCTACCCTTCGGGCTGCTTGGAACCACTTCTCAGGTTCATCGATGTCTGGCATTCGATCTCCAAGTGTCGCCACTCGGTTCTGGATGGCGGGATCAAGGCCTTTGCGGAATTTGATCACGATGGTCTTATTGTCTGAGTACTCGGCCATCTCAATCAGTTCTGAGAATCGGTCTATGTAGTCTTCGACCGAGTCTTTCCCTTGATACCAGCTCGTGCCTTCCAACTTTGTAAGCACCGAGACTTGTTCATTCCTTGGGCAGAAGTTTTCCTCAAAGGACCCTTCAAACTCTCTCCAGTCCGAGTATTTGGCTCTTTGAGTTCTGCGTTCGGTCCGCATCACTTCGTTTGAAAAGTGAGCCACTCGGCCAGTTTTGAGGAAGGACAGGGCCCAATGGATTCAAACTTGGTCATTCGGGAAGTCTCCTTTACAAATCTGGAAGTAGAGCCTACAGGAATTGAGGAACGCGTGCCCATTGTTTCGGTCTCCATCGAAATCCGAAGGGAGGGCCAGCCGAAGGCTTCTCCCTATGCTCCCCACATTCGGGTCTTCGGGATTATCCCACGAGTCCGTATTAGGTCTCGGGTTTGGTTTGGGGCTCATCGGTCCCTCTTGTGGATCGATCTCCAGTTTTGCGAGAATAGATTTTAATGCTAACTGAATAGCATCAGTCTTCATCCAGTTCGCTGACAACTCCTCTTCCACAGCTCGGAGACGGTCTTCTGACGTATCCATCTCAAGTAGGGAAGGAGGGTCCGTTCAGCGTTCGGAGTTGGGTGTTCCAATGATAGAGGAGGGGTAATCAGGTGCAGTATGTACAGGAGAGGTCGCGTCCTCCGAGTCGCTGTCCTCGCTTCCGTAGTTACCTATTTTGGTAATTGCACTCTGACCACCGGTCCTTCTCTGGAGACTTTTCTACTGTAAGGGCAACCCTCCTAGCGCCCGTAGGTACCTAGTAGAGGGGAAATCCAAAGATATATATGTGTGTAAAAAGATACAGTGAAGGAACTCTCACCTAGTAGAGGGGAAATCCAAAGAGAAAAGTCTAAGGATCCCCACTACTAGTGAAAAAACTATATACTACTACCTAACGCCCAACCAGGGGCACTCCTACGCGCTGTCAACCCTGCCTGACTTCTATCCCCATAAGGCACTTCGACCCTGACAAAGGTCGGGTGTCGGGCCGAAGGTTCAGATCAAACATTTGAGTTCTACCCCGAGGTTGGCTGAGGTCTTGGGTGGTCTGAGGTTTCAGACTAGAGGCCCGAGACTTTGGGTTTGTGCTTGGAGGCTTCGGGTCAAGGACCCGAGGCTTCGGACCGAGGTTCCCGTGCCTCGGACTTATGCTTCGCATGTGTAGGGGCCTTGGAGATGGAGGGCTTGGTGAAAACAGGTTGTCCCCTGACACTTCCACTTTACCCTGGCCCTGAGTGGTTTTCTTGTTGCTTCGGGTACCGAAGCCCCCGCCTCCGCCCGCATGGGCATCCGAGCCTTCATGGCAGCCTGCTTTTCGGCTGCCTCGGCCTTGGCCTTTGCCTCAGCCTTGGCCTTGGCCGCCGCTTTGGCCCTCTCACAGGCCTCCCACTCAGCCTTTGCCTTCTCCCGAGCGAGCCTCTCAGCCTGCTCCTTCTCTTCCTTCTTGGCCGCCTCCAACTCCTGCATCTCACGCAGTAGGTGTGTGTGTTGTGGAATTAACTACACGCGCATATATGCTACTCCCGAGATATCCAGACAGGCGCTTAACTGCCGGATAGGAGGGGAGGGAAATATATGCTGGATTCCTCAGGTCAATCTCATTCCTTTCCTCTGAATTCATAATCATCCTTTATATACTTCTTTTATAAGTATATGGACCAAGTTTTATTAGCTAGAGTCGTCTAGTTATTTAGTTATGTAGTTAAGTATAGTTCCCAGTCAGGGATGACCGGAGACTATACAGCTGCACGGGCAGCCGTAGACGAACCCCTCAGTGTGTTCTATCACTGAGGTGGTGAGTCTAACCTTTGTTTACCTTGTAGAAGAGTAGCTGACTGGTTAGTAGATATCTCTGTCTGCAGGTAGTTATTTAATACTTAGTGTGTTCTATCACTGAGGTGATATCTCTGTCTGCAGTATCAAAAAATTTCAATAATTCTCCTATCTACAACAATCCAATAGTAACAACAGTGTGTGCTTGTCAGCGGTTGTTTTGGGGGTGGTTGTGGGGGACATTTTCAATTTCAATTAGCATCTACCCACGATAGGATGTGCCTTTTATATCTCAAACAACCCAAACGTGTCACATGACCTCGGTCTCCGATACATAAAAAACACCTAAAGGCTTCATGGATTCAGCCTTAAGAGGGGGGTACTGTCAGAGCCTGTTCCCGACTGATTCCTGAGACCTCGGACCTCCAGGCCCAAATCCCCGACCACCATGTTTTACCTATTCATACCCCACATTTGATCTTTTCCCCTTCATAGCTTACAACCCTGACCTCGGTCATTCAGTCCCCAATCCCCAAGCCTTCCCATATATAAGCTACTCGTACATGTACATGAAAGTCAGTTCTGATATCAACTAAGATACCCAAATACATTTCTACCTTTAATCCTTATGCTTCTTTCGTTCCCTTACTAAGGTCACGCCCGAACCTCGGGTGACCTTGGGCCTCATCTGAACCACGGGACAGGACTCTGAGCTGGCACAGCACATAAGCTGAAGCCAAGTCCCACTCGACCTGTTTGCCGAGCCTCGGCCCCCCTCGGCCCCCTAACCCTGAACCTCGGTCGGCTCTATCTTGAGTCCCAACCCTATCTCTGCTTCTGTTCTGACTCAGTTCTTAACATCCTCCTTTTCCCTATTTCCTCTCATATTAGATTTATCCTATTCCCTGTGTTACATCCTCTGCCTCCCTTTTTTCTTTTTTCTCTAGCACTAGTTGCTCTTATATTTGCCATTGTTTGACCACCAGTAGCTATATAGTTAGTTACTTAGGTAAGGGAATCCTCACCCTTTTCCCTTTGGATTTCCTTTACCAGGTATGCTTCTTGCTGTTGTAGTTACTATTTGATCTCTTATATAACTTTGGATTTCCCTTACCAGCATAGTGTGATCTCTGTGGGTAGTTTGGGGTTAGAGTCCCCTTGCAGGGCCTAGGCAGGACACTGACAGGGTAGTATCCCCTGCAGTAGGCCTGCCAGCAGGCATATCCTAGATCCAGTTGAGGTTGCCCTTACAGTAGTGCATGTATCATTACCATACATACTAGTTCTTTGTCCATTTGTGTGATAGTAAAGACTACTTGTGGAAGTAGGCTGATGCTTTGCATGGCAGGTCCGATTCCCCCTCCCCACCCTCCCAGAAATTTCTCTTGTTTTTTTCTTTGCACAGCTTATACATTTATGCTACCAAGGCAAGTATTTGGTTTTGGATGCCTTCAAGGTGTTAAGAACTAAATCTTAGTGGAGGCAGAGTGGAGATTGGGACTCAAGATAGAGTTGACCGAGGTTCGGAGTCGGGGGGCCGAGGGGGGCCGAGGCTCGGCGAACGGGTCGAATGGGACTTGGCTTCAGCTTATGTGCTGCGCCAGCTCAGAGTCCTGTCCCATATTTCGGATGAGGCCCGAGGTCACCCGAAGTTCGGGCGTGACCTTAGCGAGAGGGACGAAGGAGCGTACAGATTAAAGTAGAATGTATTAAGGTATCTTAGTTGATATCAGAACTGATTGTCATGTACATGAATGAACGACTTATATACGAGAAGGTTCGGGGATCGGGGACCAAATGACCGAGGTCAGGGTCGTAAGCTACGAAGGAGAGAGATCAAACATGAGGTATGAATAGGTGAAACGTGAGGGTCGGGGGTTCGGGCCCGGAGGCCCGAGGTTTCGGTGATTGGTCGGGGATGGGTTCTGACACAAGGTCACTAATAGCAGTGAATACTACCACCAGAAGAGTAGAAGATGATTAATAAATACTATGTTTGTATCAACACATGGGTTTTCATGTTGCTTTACCTTAATAATGGGTTATATATATCCATGGATAATCCAGGTTATGTACTTACAAATATATTGAGGTATATGAAAATGTAAGAATTTGGCTGCCAGTTATATACTCACAAATATATTGAGATATATGAAAATATACCATGTGATTTATATTTGCACTTTCAGCAGTCTTTACTGATCATTAATAATTGTACTTGTATTTGCTATTGTGTATAAAAAGGATAAGACAGGTTCATATGGTGTATATTGTAGAAAGGCAGCACAACTAGAGCTATAAATAAATGAAGTTCAGTATCCTATAATAAGCTGATATATTAGACATACACCCCTAAATCCCTTCTCATTAAATACATAAGTTGAAGGGACAATGAATGTGATGTTGGGGGGTTGGCAAAGAACAAGCTGCATTGGTTACTATCCATGATACTCTAATCAAGGTGGAAGATTGCATATTGAGAGATTACATGTTGGGTGTTATAGTTGTCCAATGTTATTGTTGGCTGTAGTTAGTAATAAACCTCCATATAATAGCAGCAGTGGGTGACATAATGGGTAGTAACACATTAGCAAGGCACATACATTATGTATAGAGACATTGTCTAGCCTAGCCAGTCTATACCACATCTAGGCTCCACATCTGGGGGTCCATGGGAGAGAACATTCGCATGAGATTGCTTGTCAAAGCCACTCCTGACAAAGGAAACCTGTCC
This sequence comes from Ramaria sp. MG151, assembly GCA_003314545.1. Lineage (NCBI taxonomy): Eukaryota > Fungi > Basidiomycota > Agaricomycetes > Gomphales > Gomphaceae > Ramaria > Ramaria sp. MG151. Next base: position 7,927 of record QMFG01001494.1, on the reverse strand, counting down.
AAGAGCCCTGCCAAAGTACAGGTTTAAAGGGGAGTTCATCAGACAAGCTGTTCATGGGAGTACAGGCAGGCATTGAGTCAAGGGAACAGTCCAGCTGCATAACCCTCCTCATATGAGGCACAACATGGGAACAGGAGTCTTGAAGTCATATCAGAAGTTCTACCTGAAATCACTGCCATCCTTGTTAACTCTTGAAGGTTAGGGGACAGCTTACATGCCAGTATTCATCTGGAGCCAAAGTACATAGAATTTGGTGACTTGATAGTTGAAACATTATTTCTCTTATATCATTGCAGGGAATTTACTTATAGACCCACTGTCTTCTGTTGCCCATTTCACCAGTCAAACAGCATCTAAAACATCAGAGTCATAAGCAAATACATATGACAATGGTTAATCTAAGTCACATGAGTCTGGTGTATTTTGATCTCTTCTTTGGGCCAGCAAAGTGACATGAGGCTGGTACAATCTACAGAAATCTGTAAGATACTCACCTGTCTTGGGTGTTGGTAGCTACAGCTCACAATCACAAGTCATGTCATCCATTGGTGACTCAGATTCCCTCCTTGTAGACTCACTTAAGCCATTCTTTCTTCTCAATCACTAGCAGATGCACTGAATGCACACGAGGAGGAAATATACAGTACAACACTTTCATTTCTTGAGTCTTCCTTTCCAACCATCGCCTTGCTTTTTACACCGCTGTCTGTTGCCAAGCCCATTCCAGTTGTCAATGCAGGACCCAAGCTGCTGACCTCAACTCTGCACCTTCCCCATTGGAGCCAAAAAATGAGCCTACACGGCTGCCCTATGTGTTGGAAGGCATTTCCAACGGTGCGACAAATGAAACGACATGTCAGGGTCCATAGAATCCACTCACCGCCACCGGAAACCCAGCGACCACGCAGACCGTCGGACACATGTCACAACGTGTCGCACGCACGACCTAGGTCACACGAACCTGAGCCACTCGACCCTCACCCAGCCACTGAATCTGCGCACATTTGTGCACTCGCAAGCTTCTCGCGCACGCATTCAGTTTCTCGCGCGCACTCCTATTCAGCCTCATGTTCAAACGGACTACATTCATCTCGCTCCCTACGTGCATCCGCGCCACACGCTCATACTTCCGCATTCTCGTTGCTCCTCATGACCCATCCCACGTCACACACCACATGTGTGTGTCATTTTCGTCAACAATGCATCATGTGTCACGACACATCAACCGCACGGACAGCACCGCACAGAGACCAGCACACATCCAGGCGGACGGACATGTGTTACGAGATATCGGACACGCAACCTAGGCCACGCGACTCCCATGGGATTCTTCATAACCAGCTGCCGGACACACATCACCACGTAGAGGACACGTGTCACAACACATCAGGCATGCGATCTACACCGTGGGACCCCCAGATAGTAGCAACCTTACCTGGAACACCACCAGCAGTTTCCTCTGCTCACGAAACATTGATCCCATGGACAGCGCCGTGTATAGCTCAGTGCCAGGATCCACCAACCCATTTGTTCCCAAAGCCTAGCGCCGCCCCTATTTGTGCTGTCTATGCGACGATCAGCGCACCTGCCGTGACATGTCAGGACACGCCAGCCGCATGCGCAGTGTCGCATAATGATCAGCCATCTAAGAGACTGTGTAGATCGCCGGACACACCTCATGACATGGAAGACATGTTTTACGACACATCAAACACGCGACCTGAGCCACTTAAACCCCACCCAGCCACTCAGTCCACGACTGGCCCATCAGTGTAGACCGCTACACCTTCAAGTATTTTTTATCTCCGCCCCAAAAATGCCTATGGATTGGAGTCCGACGCCACCCCATAAACCTACTTGCAGCCACCGTCATCGTCAGTCACCAGCGTTGTACGCAGTGACTTCCCTATTCCTTAACCTGTTGCCAGTGTTCTACGCAGCAACTTCCCTCTTCCTTGGTCTACCTTCCTTGGTCCACCTTCCTTGTCACCAGCATTCTACGCAGTGACTCTTCCTTGGTCCACCTCCCTTGGTCCACCTCCCTTGGTCCAGAGTCCGATGCTGCCCCCTAAACTTACTTGCAGCCACCGTCATTGTCAGTCACCAGTGTTGTACACAGTGACTTCCCTTCTCCTTAACCTTTCGCCAGCGTTCTACACAGTGACTTCCCTCTTCCTTGTTCTACATTCCATGTTACCAGCATTCAACACAGTGCCTCCCATCCTAGGATCTGTCACTCCCCTCATTTTCCCTCCTCAGATGTCACAAGTGTTTAGCACAGTGACACTGCAGTCCAACTTGTGTGTCACCAGCATTCAATGCAGTGACTCACATTTTGGTAAAGTCACTCACCATGTCTGCCGTGTTCTTGTCCTGGATATCTGCCATTGTTAATTTACACATTGCAAGCTCTCTACGCTGCAGCTGCCTGTGTAATCACCTGGCCTCCTTTGCACTCTTGTAATAGCAAGTGCACCATTGTATTTGCATGCATTATGCTGGTGAGTGCACCCTCATACTCACCTGCATTCAATGCTAATGAGTTGCCACCCTTCGTAAAGGGTTGTTTCCCCTGTATTCAAAGCAAGTGAGTCTCTCTCCCTCTGACCACGGACTGATCATTAACCCACTAATCGTCAATGAAACATCCCACTCAGCAACTGAATCAGAAAGGTGAATTTTAATGGGTTATGTGTGACTATTATCACCCACTTATGACACTGAAATGACTTCACAGGTGGCACATCGTTTCAGGACTATCCTAGAGCCTGGAATAGACTTATTGGGTTACATGAGTACATTGTCACCCATCTATGACCGCGAACTTGTGAACAGGAAGCAAATGTGTTCACAGGTTCCACATCATATCCGCATCATATCTGGTCCATCGTGGATCACCTAACAGCCCGAATACAACAGGATAACATCTGGCAACATGCAATAAACCCCACCCAGTCACATCTGAATCAAAATACAAATGTATGCAATGAGTTTCATAACTGTCAATTATTCTCACTCACCAAATTATGACCAACAAAACCAGATATTGCTCCAACATGATATGCATCTGAGAACTGAAAATAAGGTCATAAAAGGACATCCAGAAGTTTGCAGTAAGTCAAATTGGTTGTGAATGAAATATAATCAGACAGAGTGATTGAGCGATAGTTGACAGAATGTGTGGATATACAACGTGGTAGTTTTGAATGAAGGTGACAGAAGAACAACAGGGGTCATGTCTCACCTTGTTTAAGCGGAGTTTCTTTGCCCGTCACTACCATCGCAGTTGAGACTAAAAATACAAACAATGGTATCTTCACTCACTTCTACATAGAATACACAAATAAGCCTGCATTGCAGAACCCAACAAATGGCTTAAGTGAAGCCTGTTTTTTTCCCAATACTCATGACACATGCCTTCTGCAATTCATGGTGTACAACGGGACTACAGGTTCTACAGATTGTGTGGATGCATATACAGATCTGTATGCATATCCCTCATATGATGTTGATGACATGCCCTCCACTTGCAACGCATAATCTTGAACCTTTGGTACTCTTCAATGCCCAGCAGCAGGGATTGGAATGTGCAGCTATTAATGATCATGAGAGTTTCAAAAAAACCATGCTAGTGAGGAAGAATCTATTGAAAAGTTTTTAGGCACACCGGACAGTAGAGGTGTAGCTGTTAAATGACCATCTGGAGGTGAGGCATGAGCTGTCATGGGCTGTCAAGAAACGATTCGGTTGCAGCGGGTCAGTTGATGGCATAGTAAAGGTGCAGTGGCTATCCTAATTGGTGGTATGTGCCTAGAATATAATTCTTATCGTGTTTCGATTGACTGGCCACCCAGGCAACACCACTGCCACAGTTGATGATATGCAAAATAAATTGACAATTAGGAATCACACGACCGCCACACAATATACTCTTTCCATTCCAGCACTTTGCTCCTTGTTCTCATTACCTCCTTGCCAGTCACATACACTTCTCATCTGCATCACAGAGGATCCTTCGATTGTATACATACATATACCATCAGGCCTCTCTACCACATGCCTGCCCATTCTCTATTCCAACACCTCTCTTCCATTACCAGCTGCCCCCCAGTTCATCCTTCCTGTTGAGCCAATAGCTTCGGGTTCCGATATTCTACCTACTCAACACGATGTGCTTGTTAGCATTTCAACTGGAGGAGAGTTGGATTCTTGGATACCAGAAACTGACTCACCATGCAGTGAACAGGGAAAATGGTTATGCACTGGCTCTGTACATACTGGTCAAAAGGATATATGCATGGCAAGATGCAGCTCCGCAAAGAAGACCATCTTGGGTATGTCAGATAATAATTGTTTATTCCTCATGTGTAACTATAATCTTGTTTTAGTTGTCTCACATCCTGATGGGGAAGAGATCATGATATGGGACTTGAAAGAATCCAAATTTTCTTTGGGCCTCGAATACTGTCATGTATCCAGGTATGCCGTGCTACAGAATCTTGTTACTCCAGTTTATGCTACTGAAAAGATATCTGCAGCGGTGTTGATCCCATTGATGATCTCAACTGGACATCAACTGCTGATGCCCAATCAATCTTAGCTATTGGTTATGCACACCGTGTTGTCCTTTTGTGCCAGCAGCATATGACATATTTTGAACAGGAGCTGGCTTGGGGTGTATTTGGCCAGGTGGAAATAACTCAGTATGTCTTTTTTGTAGACACTTGAGTATGTATTGAACCCTAAGCTTCAGTCTGACACCATATCCTATCTGTGACTCTATCTGGTTATCTGGTGGTTCATTGCTAGTTTCTGCTGGTCACCAAATGTTCCATTTTGGCCACATGGTGGATGGTAACAGACCCAACTCCTTGTTTGAACTTGTGGCTACATGTAATGGGCCTTTAGTCGACTACCATCCGCAGATGCTGCTTCAGTGTTTGCTGTGGGGTATATAATCATTTTCCTTTGCTTGATGCACAAGCTGATATAGCCTTAGAGAAGCTGGAGCTCATAAAATGGATTATTGTTCAGCTGAAGACGGCTCTAGAAGATGCTTTAGCTGATGGTTTCCAAAAATTGTCTGTACCTCCTATGTCAGCAGATGAATTCTTGCAACAAAAGACTCAAGGCATATGCATCTTTAATCCAAATCACTTTGCTCCCCTCGTTGAATACTGATCCCACAGTCAACTGGAAGCTACCGGTCAAGATGTACAAACCATTTTGACAATAACTATGGGTCTGAAAGGTTTTCCTTCATCTGTTTTCTACCACAACACTTCTACTCATTATGGTTTTAGAGAACTCGACGATCATCAATTCTCACAGAGCATAGTCGAGCGCCTCGTGGAACTTTTGGAGAATGGTCGAGTTCCAGGATTAACACCAAATGAGCAAGACCATTTGATCATTTTGATCCAAACAACTCTTGAAGTAGATATTCAATGTAAAGCCCATATGTAGACACTGATATCTGGGATCTCACAGGTAGATGAACAACGACGTGCTCTGGATTCCAATGGACTTCGCTATCTCATTTCCATGCATTCCTTCTACATTCTTAACCAGCGAGTAGTTTCCTCAAAATCCACAGAAAAAGCTCCAAACGGGCGTGAATGTATACGCTATCGGGACATGGTGTGGGCACTTCATAGTCAGAGCCAGGAAATTTTGCTTGCGGCTTAACTTACAGACAATGAGAAGCAGTTTATCTCATTTTTTTCGTGACATTAGCCATGCTTTCAGGTATGCATTCTCAGTCCCTGTGAGGGAGAAAATGAAGGAATTATTCCACTAAGAAGATATTTTTCTAAACTGAATAACAGCCATAGGAACACGACTTTCATTATTTCACATAGCCTTCGGTGCCAAAGTAATTAGGGTTAAGGGTTTAGCTTAATACAGCTCTCTTGCTTTAACCAGGAACGGATAAAAAAAATTAACAACTCAACTTGGTAAAATGATAAGCAACCTATATGATCCACTGATGATCAAGAGAAAAGAGTGACAGGTGAAGGAGAAAAATTGGAATTGGGTGAATGTTTATATTATTAAGCAACAGGATACATGAGTATCCAAAGTGGAGAGATTGACTTTTTGCAATCCACCCACAAATTGAAAACACTATTTATTTATGCTAACCATTCCTAGACCTAGCATTCACATTCAGGTCACAAGACCCCAGGTATACACTTGATTTCCCAGAAGGTTATTCAGATTGTATACTAGGATACGGTCATTAGAGTTGGACATTGAAAAGTAAACAACTTGTAATGACACCATGGGAATGGCTTATATAAAGTGTATTCATGGGAACGGGATATGGGCTGTGAGAACAAACAGCAGATTATGTGGGAGGGTCCAATATAAAAGGACCTCTTCTCCCTTCAGGGAATCGGTAACACCAACAACAATCCTGCCAACATGCTCACAATCCCACCATCACTGCTCAAGCACCTTCACATCCTAGCAATGCTAGGAATATGCCGAGCTTGAGGGGGAGTGTTGAAATGATACATAAAGGACTTACTTCTTCTTTCTTTTTCTTTCTTTTTCTTTTCTTTTCTTTTCTTTTACTATTTCCTATCACAGATACTATCAGATTCCAACCACATCTCTCTATCTTCAATTTCTTTTTCTATCTATAACCTTCACACACAATCCATACACGAGAGTCCCTAGAACCAATGACAAAGGCTTGAGTTGAGACCACGAGCCCACGAGCCCACATGAGACGCATTGAGATCATGAGACCCAAATCATGGAGAGAACGAGAATGAACACAGATTACGAGCACATACTATCATATGACACATACCAAGTACCAAGAGAACAACTGAGAATGAGAATTGAGATGCACCAAGAACATGACCACAAGTCCTGAGACACATTGAAGGCATGAGAACCAAATCAGACACGAGCACCAAATCAGACATGAGCACCAAAACATGAGATGTTGCGAGACACTGAGAACCCAGTGAGAACAATAAATGAGACTTGAAGGGTAAAATACACACCCAGAACCATCATCACTCCTCCATTGCTCCAGAACAATTTGCAACACTAGCTTCACTTGTCAGGAGCAGAAGCAGACATGTAGGGCTGTGCAAAGACATGGATCATATTATCACATGTATGGACTATGTTCTCCTACTATTTTTCATATATATGGACTGCCTAAATAGCTAAGAAATCAAGCTGTATCTTTGAGATTTACAGACCAGCAATGAGTCTAAGCCTATTATCTCAATCTTTTCTCCATCTCTCTTCTATTTTATCACCGAGACTTCTAATCCAACAAAGAATATATTCGAATATCATATCCAACATGTGACTACGAATGAATGTTTCTTCATGAACAACCCTTCAATGAGAGATTGAACAATCCCCCGATGTGTCACTGCTGTGCATCCCAAACATGTCACATGATTGATGTGTGAACCATGAATGCATCAACATCACAATGCAACTACATTGTCATGATGGTGTTTTATAACATCTCCCTGTTATCGTACTGAAGCATGGCTTTCCAATCATCTCCAAAGATCCCCTTTGGAATTTCATGTTGGAAATGTGCGAGCGGCATTGTTGGCCGCACAACATTAGTTACAGTTGCTTAGTAATAATCATCTGTTTACAACGAGCCATTTCACTCGCTCAAGCTAAACAGCTTTCTGGCGCACGGTCCCTGTCCAGCACCACCCAGAATTCCAACATAAACAGATCACGGGTTGCTCCCGTTAACCACCGCTGGTGCTGACAGGTTCTGTCAAAACCAAACCGAAAGTCGTACCTACCGAAAGTACGCCAGGCCTACCGAAAGCCTGCTGGACCCCGAACCAAAAGCCGTACCTACCAAAAGTACGCCAGGCCTACCGAAAGCCTGCTGGACCCCGAATCGAAAACCGCACCTACCGAAAGTGCG
>QMFG01001493.1:0-14058 GCA_003314545.1 Ramaria sp. MG151 | reverse complement strand
ATTGGATGCTTCAGGTCAAGGACCTGAGACTTCAGACTGAGGTTCTCACACTTTGGACTTGTGCTTCGAACATGTAAAGGTCTTAGAGGTGAAGAATTTGGTAAAAGTAGGTTGTCCCCTGACAGAAATAGAGCCATTCTGCCAGAGCTTATAGGTGCCAGTTGATTTTTGGGAGCTGAGTGTGAAATGAAGGCCTTGACATATTTGATATCAGCTCTGCCAAAAGTAAGCCACATGTCTCTAGTAGTGTGTAGATAGACAATTACTTGTTTGAAGGCTTAGTGAATGACTGCTGGGTTCTGAATAAATTGCACAAGTGTCCCTATAGCAAATGCAATGTCTGGGCATGAGATCATTGCTGGCCAAAGTATGCTTCCAATGGCTTCAGCATATGGTATGTTTCACACACATATACCATGTTGTATGGTTGGTGGTGCCTGTTTGTTAGTCAGCACAATGCCAGATTCCATTGGAGTTGTCACTCTGGCCTGACATCCAGCCTTCATCTGGGATGAAGCACCTTATGGGGGTAGAAGTTAGGCAGGGTTGACAGCATGTAGGAGTGCCCCTGGTTGGGTGTTAAATAGTCATATATAGTTTTTTTCACCAGTAGCGGGGATCCTTAGACTTTTCTCCTTGGATTTCCCCTCTACTAGGTACCTATGGACACTAGGAGGATTGCCTTTACAATTAGTCCTTTTGGAAAGTCCTCAATGACCCAAGTGCCAATTTCTCTAACTGAGATATTTCATACTTCACTGCCTTGCACCAATGGTTACAGTCTGGGCTACAGAGTGCTTCATCAAGGGAGCATGGTATTGTGATATTAGGGGCCAGTAAGGCATATTCAAGGTAAGAATATTCAGTGCAGTCAAGTGATTGCTCTTCAGCATGAGCTAGTACAGCTGTCATTCCTTCATGCATAAGCTCCTTTAGATTTCCTAGTGCAATGTGGAATATTGGGTTCAAGTTGATTGACATTATTGTTGGCTGGTTCTGGTTTTGGTTCCAATTCATCAGAGGGTAGTTCAAGTGGGGGAATGTAGGCGAGAGGATTTGTGGATCCTTGGCTTGTGATGGTAATGACTTTGTGCATACTGGATGACTTTGTTGGTCTCCCCCTCATTCAGCCAAAATTCTGAAAATCATTCACTTTTACTGTAGGTGTATTATTCACTTCCTAACATGATTTCCCTTCCATTAGCAAGGTCTACAATTATTCAACTAACATTGCAACTATCTATAACTTTTATCACTTATAATTTGATTCTGACACTAAGTAAGAAATAATCATATCTTGGGAAGTTCTGTGTGGATTTGCTAGATTTGTTTTTCTGCAAGATATCTGAGATCCTAGAGCATATGATATAATATTCAGATGATTTTAAAAATTGAATCAGATTTCCCATTAGATATACAATCCAAAACTTCCAAACATGCAAACAGTTTTGTTGCTTACTGTACCTAGATCAAATAGAACCTAAGCACAGACAGTCATGTAAGGATAGAATATGTTGAGAAGTTACTCACATCTCAGCTCTAGTCAAGAGACTGAGACACTCATATGTGTCATTAATCCACCCAGTACAAGTAAAAGGAGGATAAGCTATCACAGGAGTCAAGTTTTTTGAGCATTTTGTATGTGCTGTATTCTGAAGGATAGGCCATAGATGCCCCACTTGTATTCAGTTTACAGAACGAAAGGACTAGCACAGCTAAGACAGGTTATCAATAGTAGATTCACTAATGTATAATGTAGTACCTAGAACAGGTTGACCACAGCGTGAGTATAGCCTGTCTGTCCAACAAAAAGTGAATACCTAAGTGAATAGGAGATTGTTCTACCAAGGCTTATATTAGTGGCTGGTCCGTGCGTTCTAGGCTTGCTAATGTCCCTGCGCCAACATGACTACCATTTGTTGCTCATACCTCCAACAAACTGGCGGTGTCATGTTATGATCAGCAGACCGGTTGCAAACTTTGTTGATGTCAGTGTTCGAGCTTGAAATGTCCGCTCTTGGACCAGTATCCGTCCTTATCAATTATTTCGATACAGTTCTAGAGTTCAAAGTCGGAGCATCAGGCAAAGTCCGCTAGACTTTGACTTTTGGTGGCAACTATCGAAAAGCAGTTAAAGAATGTCAACTCAACATCAATGGACTCGAGATAGGGTCATGTTGAACCGTAGGTGACATGTCAAAGGATGTGCCCGTCATGATTCCTGGCCTAAGCCAAAGCAGAGAGGTTCCTAAATCACTCGCTTTAAGCTTGTTTGGCAGTTGTAAACCTGCTCATGTTTGAAGAGGCAGCAAAGTCGACGCACGACTAGGTGGATTTAACACGCAGGACAAACGGTTTTTTCAAGCTGGCCGGGGCGATGATATATGGGACAGTGATTGCCGTAAGGCTGCAGAGGCACCTATCAGCACAGCGGTTCCTACCTTGCTATGTTCGTGAAAGAAACGTTCTTGCGTGGCGAGCACCCCTCAATGCCCAGGCATCTTCTCCCCTACGTGCCAGGGTGCTGATATAGATGCGCTGCCCTCGTTTACTTGTCGCAGATCTTCCTCGCCATCAAACTTTGGATAACTGTCACCGCTTCTGCACGGACGCGCTTAAAGCTATCTAGATACTGATCTCGGAGGTTGCAGCCTTTTGCAGGGAGGGAAAGCCGCCGTGAGAAGGTCAATTGCAGCAGGTGTGTCGGCTGCTGAGCCAAGCCCCGTCAATGCCACGAGACCGATGTCTTATCTTTGGAAGCAAAGGCTATAGCGATGCACCTAGCTGCTGTCCAGATCAATACAGTAACGAGACAATGTGCAAAGGTTTATGAAACACGCTCAGCCTTACCAACGGTGGGCAAAACGATCTAAGTGACCCAAACAAGCAACCAGCAAATGTGAAATAGACGGGTGCTTGGTAAAATTTAACGCACATAAGTGTTGAACGCCAGAAGCAATGATGGTAAGAGCATATTCTTTGGGAGTCGAAGACGTGGCTCTGAGATTCCGACTCTGACGGCAATAGAGAAATGATCAAAGTCGATCAAGGTCGAGTCAGTGTGATAGTAGTTTTCTTAGAGCACGTTGAATCCAACTCTTGAAGTCTGAAGTCCAAAATCGAGCTTCAGCAGTAATTCCAACTGTTCTGTTGGATAGCGGCTGGTGTTTTCGCTATTAGGCGCCTACAGTTTAGCTTTGTGTCACAGGTCATTCTCGCAATCCTCCTTCATAATTCACTTATTATACCTTAGTCTTTTAATTCTAGGTAGTATCGGCTTATACAAACCTGAGCTTCTTTAAATTCTAGCTCCTAATGTTCTTCGTTACAACCCGATTACGCCTTATGAGAGACACCCTAGTCCGATCATCGTGATTCCATTTCTGGGAACACGCGCTACGATGTGTGCTTAATACTATGCACAACCGACGGAACTCAAGCAGATCAGGAAGAAAAGGCTCCGATTTACATGAGGGATCGCGTCCCTCGAAGATGCGACGCGGGTTCGAGGTAAAATGGGTGTTTATTGTAAAATTGAGTTTCTGTGTGCGGTAAATGGAAACACTACTGAATTTAGTAGCGCCAAAGTCCCCTTGACAGATCGCCTCGAAACGAGCACATCATACGTAATACTGTGCTTCACTTGCCAAGTCAACTATCGAGGTGCGAGGATCCAATAAATGATCAACGGCTAAGACTCAAAAGTCTTGTGTTCCCATTCCTACTCAACACGATCAATGTTCGCAGGCATCATGTCCAGATTTGTCGTTGCAAAAGGACACGGACGTGGCGGCACTCAAGGTGCACACCGTGCTCGTGAATTATCCCGTGATCCCCAGTCCACATATCGTACGCAAGAACTCGAAATCATTAATAGCATCATGGATGTGTCCGGAAAACACCTGGGCGCCAGCAGCCACGTAGAGCCTGTGGGAAAGAAGATGGATGTGGCGAAGCCACTGGGTTGGTGCAGTTGGTGGAGTCGGTCTCCTCCAGCGATGCTCTAAGTCGAAACTCAACATTAAACTCATTACGGTTGCAGTATTGTGTGGGGTCTGAGTCAAGGTGGTGCTCCCTAATAGCTAATGAACAACATTTGATATCCTATTGCCTCTTTGGAAGCAATCTAGCGTCAGCGTCGCATGTAAGGTAACATGTATGATAGGCTGAGAGGGGACAATTGCAGCCACCACAAGAGGACGCACACCTCCACAGCCTTGATGTCGACCCTGAAATAAGCCTTTCGGGGAATTAGGGAGATGTCAAAAGCTGGTGATGCCATCTTCCTGTTCCTTCGGAGCTGTCAGCATAACTCCGCTTGCAGACGCAGGACCCAAAACAGTACCCCGACTGAATCTTCACCACCATTATTGAGCTCTGGGACTGATAGCAGCATGTCATATCACAACTCGCCGCCCCAAAATATGCCTTGAAAGCCAGATAAGGGTTACATCATCTCAAGAGTGTTCATTTGAAGGCAATTTCCGAGGCATTAGAGGAATCTTGAACGAAGGATTTTCAGGTCCGGACGCTTGTGTGGCACTTTTGGGGTCTAGACATTGGCCACCGTTCCAAACCAGAGACTCGGCAAGTTTACTTCGAATCCTAACACATCTTCATCACAAGGTTCATCACTTGGCCTAGCTCTCAAAGTTCAAGGCACCGTAGCAAACAAGTCCTTTCCCCTGAGCTCTATGCTTGTGATGACTTTCCCCAATAATCGATAGTCAGAATCATAGGCGATCAGGGCTAGCACTCGCAGAACTCTGGGCCTTGTGTTCCTTCAGCTTTCGTCTCATCGCTTGATCTTTACCTGCGATGGCCCTGCTGTTTACCAGTAATCGCCTAACGTTCTAGATGAACTCCTGTATTATCCCCGGCTATCAACCTTCATAACTGTAATACAGAAACGTCATGGGAATGCACTGTATCATGAAACCGTCTCACGAGCAACTGCACTTTTTCCTCCCAAGTGATTGCATCTGTCATGATGCCTGTGTACCATTTCTTTTGCTTATAAGAATTCTCTCTTCATATATTCTCCCTTCCTTTACCACCCTATCTATACTTTTCTTTATTTCTGCTAACGAAGAGCATGGCTCCAACCGTCAACATCCCTGGAAAGGGAGGAGCTTTATATCTGAGTGTACAAATATCCGCAGTGTACGTTCCGTTCCATTCTTTCTATCATATGTTCGACATGGCGTACCATAATATATAGGTTGTGGGGTATCACACTCTTCCAATGCTGGAATTACTGCCAGTCAGGTTACAAGGACCCTGTTTACGTCCAAGCTACGGTATGTTGGCTAGAACGAACAGTCATTTTTTATCTTTGTTTATAATCAAAGATTTATAATCAAATAATTGTGTAGGTCTTACTTGTTTGGTGCGCTTTCTTCACGAACCCTATCTCTGGCGCCTCATGAGCTTGCTCATAGGCTTCTCAACACTATACACCAGGTGGGGTCACACTTTTTATTACAAATTCTTTCATTCTCACCCTATGAACAGTCGCTAGTAACATATGTAGTGTGGTACTATCTCGTCAAAAATTTCTCCCATCCAGACGTGTTCCTCCATAAAGAAGCACCGTAAGGCTAATCCATCAGAAATGGGTCAACCCTTCTAATCTCTTACATCAGAGCGGTTCTCTGGGAGCTTGGTGTGGTATCTATTCTCACATTCATTGTACAGTCGTAGGTCGCGCATTCAGGCTTTGGCAACGTTCACTGACATTAAATCCTAGTCTGTATGTGTGGCGGTTATGGATCTGTATGTAGCTCGTGCATTTTATCCACCCGACCCATATGACGAAACTGCTTTAACAGTAAGTCATAAGAACAAGTGGCTCATTTTTACCTTGGTCAGTTCACCATTTACATGTCTATTTGACTATATCTAAAGCAGAACTTCATACAGGGTGGTACCGCCGCTGCCAACCTCAGTGAGTTTTTCTCAACAATATGTCACTGACCCTCTTAACTTCCATAATATAGTCCTTAGTATAGGTACGTGTGAGATGGCTTGTACTAGCCTATCTTACCTTGCCTATCCTCACAGGCACAATGATCTACACGTGGGTATTCTCCTTCACGTGTGACGTCTTTGATCTGATACCTCGGATAGTTTGGTAATTAATGCTCACTTCAACAGTCGTAGCGACATGGTATGTAAACTTCACACAACACATTCCGTCATCTTCAAGGGATTACCCTAGGCTGTTATTGTTTCATCATTTGCATTTATTGTCGTAACGGACGTCTCAATCACACTTTCCATGTCCTACTACCTTTATCGAAGCCGCACAGGTACAGTGGCTTTTATTTTGATATGCACTGGAGATACGACGCAATCATACGCTGGATCCACGTAGGCTTCCGCCAAACCGACAGCTTGGTTCAAACACTCCTTGTGTACACTATCAGTACAGGACTTCTACCAAGGTAAGCCACTGATACCCTGACACCGATCGTGGCTCTGATGATGAAAAAATGTAGTATCGTAGTCGTCGCTATTATTATATGCGTAAGCCGAATAGTATTATCTTTTGCAACATCAGTCTGATTTTCATCGTTTTGAATGGATAGCGCCTCATGGAAGTCCACACCACAGCATACATGGCACTACACTTTATCCTTAATGGTTGTATGTTGTCTCTCGAGTATTTACTTGGTAAATTTGAATGTTTATTAAATTTGAATGTTTATGGCAGTATACGCCAACTCCATGTTATTCTTGTAAGTTGTTTATCACATACCATTCCGTTTTAACCGTAGCAATCACGCTTGATATCTCAGGCTCAACAACAGGCGACACATTCGAGAGAAGGACGACCAAACACTGCAGCCTCTCTCGGACCCTGCTTTTGAATCAAATCGGACAGACACGTTCGGGCAAACAAATATCTCTGACTCTCAGGACTCTGGGACTGTAGTGAGTTAGTGTAATCATTTATCTTCAAGGCGTTTCCTAAGCCGAGGATTGAGTTTGACAAGATACCCACTGCGTCTAAACCCATTGGGGCGGTGGTAACGAATTCAGACGTTATAGAACTGGAATTTTCCGTCGAAAGACATACGGTCAGTCTATGTGCACAGAAACTGTCAAATTAACGATTGACTTTGTGCGCCAGGCTGCAGAGGAACCATTGAACAGAGTCTAGATGAAACGGCTATGCAGAGGCCATGTGTGATTACTTTAAAACTATAAGATAGGGAACCTCTGGGGTACTTAAGACTCTTCCATGTTGTACGGCTGCCAGCGGCGTCTTGGCAGGGACATTTTCGGGGGGAGGCGTATATTTGTATTGTACCGGATTTGAGTGTTAGGGTTAGGGCAGATCAGGACTCCATTAATTGACGCCGCCGCAGTGGTTCCCGTATAACAAGGAGATGCCAGGGACAAGGACCTCTATAAGGTTACAAGCTTACACATAAACTTTCAATGGATAAGGAAAAATATTCTGCTTCAATTTCGGGCCCTATAGTTTCTTCAATATTTTTGTATGACCAGCGCTCATCTTCCCAGTGACCAAAGGTGGGTGATGGACGACGAGTTTTCCGACGCCTACGAGATGCAGCTGTATTCTCCGAACTTCTAGTGACCTAATTGCAAGCCACGTGAATCTTTTATTGTTTTGAAGCCAAATCATTCTTTGAGTACTTGAATACCTTAGGGAGCCATTCGTACCTGTGAAAGAAGACAGTCATTGAAATTGGAAAGCTTAAAGGCTCCTTATAGTCCCCGAATCCTTCCTTCAATCCTTCGAAAATATCGGAATGATCGCTCAGTCCGAAAAACAGGTCTCTGTACTAGACATATCAGCTAACATACAAGATCCAAACATCCTCAACAAAGAGAAGTATGATGATGGCATACATTCGGAGTCTTTGGCTCTGTCCCCTCAAGGAAAGAGAGAGTTGTTTTTGAGGAGCATTGCCATGGAATAGCGATGTGTTGGATGTTATAGAGAAAAGAGTGGAGACTCAGAAAGTCTCAGACACAGACACATACAGGGACATGGACACTGATGGCAGATATATAGCAAGAACAAGCCACATAGATACAAGTGGAGCCTACATGACCAAAGCATCCACAGCAATGTACTATGCAAATGTAAACCAACACTCCCACCTGATGGGGATGCAAAACAGAATAAAAGCTCCCACCAAATAAATAGAATAAAACAGCTCCCACCAAATCTGACAATTAGATATACATAACAAATGGTGAAGGGGTGTGGGAAGGAATGGGAGATGAAGGCCAGCTGGTGAATGAAGCATTGAATGATACTTGAGGTTCTGGAATCATGCATTGATGACCTTCCAGGCCTCCAGTGCAGATGTCTTGCCAGACACCAAATATTGGAGCTCAGAGGTAAGACTTGACCAGATAAGGAAGGTGAGTCACCTATCCTCTGCCCTGGAACTCTCAGGGACAGTAGCTGTGAGCTCATCTGTGATCCAAATAGTGCCGAAAGTCTCAGACACTGACACTGACACGGACACTGACAGCAGATGTATAGCAAGAGCAAGCCATGTAGATACAAGTGGAGCCTACATGACCAAAGTGTCCACAACAATGTACTATGCAAACATAAACCAACATTGCCATATATTATGATGGTCTCCCTACATATTATTATCGAAAATGCTTCAGGATTTCTCCAGAAATTATACAGAGTGGGTGGAAGGAAAAGAAACAGAAAGTCTGTTTCACATTTTACTCAAAACATTGATATAAATATTGACAAAAGCTAATCGACACGTGACTTGTCACCACCCCAGGACTGGTTCATCCTGTAACTACTGTTGAATATCGTTTGAAACTCCAACTTTGTAACGAGCGCTAAAGGGTGATTTATGGCCTCATAGCCAAAAATCTTGTATATCCGGCTCAAAAATTTACATCACTCGCGTTAGACTACATGGTGCATAGGTGAAGCAAGTGGAGAAATGTCTGTATACACATGTCTGACTAATTTCAATTCTGATCTCAACCTGTCTCCTTGGCACCTCAACTGAGCCTGTGGAGCATGGTCACTGTGCCATGGCCAGGAGATTGACATGTTCTGTTATACAGTAATATGGTGCAGGACTTGGGCTTCAATTGTCATGTACACGTTCCACATCCCGAGAAAAATCATTCTAGCCAGGATTGATTCTACTGTGACAGTACTCCACAACAACTTCTATCTTTCCAGAGGCAGGAACTCCTCCGGAGGCGTCTCATCCCCTTTCAATAACTCGCATGGCCAGTGACCTGAGTTCTCAAAATGAGTGTTGTGAATCCTCGTTGTCAAGTTTTGCAAAGCTGAGGTCTCGGGGGATCCTGCAGAATTGCAAGATCAATAGCAGACAATGTCAATGGACCCGTTTGGATGGTCTTAGCAAGTCTGTATGCAGGAGAGTTGCCTAGTGGTACAAAGGGATGCCAAATGTAGCTCAAGTGACTTGTGTCATTTTCTCGGAATTACTGTTGTCCAGCTTTCAGCGAACACATTTTCTGCCTGGACCCGCTCAATACCATCAAACTGAATGATCTATTTACCCTTAACATGCAAGGTTACCTTCTAAAGCATTAAGGGAATATTGTTACTGACTGAAGCTCCACTCAATTTGGAAGCATATTTCATGATGTATTTCTGGTTTGCTAATCTTTTTCTCCATTCATAATTTCCCCCCTCCTTATTCTTTCATCCCTATTACTTTTATTTAGTATATATGTACCTTACCTACTTTCCAGCCCTCACAGACTCTTTCCCACAGACTCTTTCCCACTCACTCTTCCAAACTATTTGGTACATATACAAAACCCTTGCATGTATCTTCCCTAGTTCAATTATCATATATCTACTAGTTTGCTTTACACCAAACTCAATATCTCATTGTGAACTCTCTTGACAAAAACTCTTTGGATGAATTATTAAATGAGTACACACATATCATGATCGGAATTATATAATTTTTAATTGGTTGTATAGCCCTGATCAGATTCATTCTTTGATGCACCAATACTTTTTTCATATATGTTTTACATTCAAAGCTATTCAATGAATAGTCCACAAGCACTAAACATTGACTTAGTTTTGTGAGTCACTGTAGTTCCCTCCCTCAAGGAGTGGAACCTTGGAGAGCATGTTGACCTGGTTGTTGATGGATGACATGGTGCAGGTGAGATGCAGCGGTGGTGAAAGAATGGTGAAAGATGGCAAAAATGATAGTGAACTGATAAGACTCAAATAATGAGCTTCTGGTGGTATTTAGGCTAGGCCAGGGCCCATAATGTAGGAATGAACGCGTAAGCTGCTAGGAACAAACCATGTCACCCCGTGTCACCCCATTGTGACTGCACGATTCCATTGTCCACAGGTCCACAGCAGAATATGTGCGACTGTGCAAATATTCTTTTTGTTCTAGATTCTCATTGTTCCATGTTTTCCCATTGTTCTTTAGATAGTATAAAGTAGCTAGTGTGTTTTCACTCTACCTCTGTAAGGGCAACCCTCCTAGCGCCCATAGGTATCTTGTAGAGGGGAAATCCAAAGATATATATGTGTAAGAAAATACAGTAAAGGAACTCTCACCTAGTAGAGGGGAAATCCAAAGAGAAAAGTCTAGGGATCCCCACTACTAGTGAAAAAACTATATACGACTACCTAACGCCCAACCAGGGGCACTCCTACGCGCTGTCAACCCTGCCCGACTTCTATCCCCATAAGGTACTTCGACCCTGACAAAGGTCGGATATTGGGCCGAGGGTTCGGATCAGATATTCAAGTTCTACCCCGAGGTTGGCCAAGGTCTCGGGTGGTCCGAGGTTTTGGACTAAAGACCCGAGGCTTCGGGTTCGTACTTGGAGGCTTCGGGTCAAGGACCCGAGGCTTTGGACTGGGGTTCCCGTGCCTCGGACTTGTGCTTCGCATGTGTAGGGACCTTGGAGATGGAGGATTTGGTGAAAACAGGTTGTCCCCTGACAACCTCAGTATTTTGCAACAAGCATTTACTGAGGAAATACTCGTATAGTTATATATTTATAACAAGTCTTACAGGTCATTGGGCCCCGCATACATCCCACTCGCTCTCCACTGCTCTTTCCTTGACCATGTCCACTCTCACTACAACCGTCATCCTTCCTTCCTCTGTCCCGAAACTCCTAGCCAATGGTCTCAACTGGACCGCATTTTTGATGTGCTTCTAGGATGCTGTTGAGGCCAAAGGCCTGTGGGGGCATTTCGATGGCACCGTGACTCAGCCAGTTGTTAGCACTCCACCTACAACTGAAGAGGAGGAAACCCTGACAGAGATGAGGTGCCCTGATAGAGGAAATGTCCATGAGCTTCTTGACGACTTACGTGTCAGAAAGGAAGAGTTAGCAATGTATGGTGTGGACATTAAGGAAAAAGATTACTGGTCTACAATCATAAAATCCCTTCCCCCTCACCTCTCCACTTTCACATCAAACCTACTAGCCAGTGCCAAGCTCTACAGTACGACCAAGACTGTAGACCCTAATGAGCTCATCACGTTAGTAACTGAAGAATATGAGAGACATGCTGCTCACAAGTCTCGTTGTCCTGGGCATACTAGTGGAAAAGGTGAGGAGAAAGATGAAGCGATGTTTGTATCCGGAAATGGAAAAGGAAAGAGATTTGAGCGAAAGCCAAAGGGGACTTGCTGGAACTGTGGAGACACTGGACACTACAAAAATAAGTGTCCCAAACCTGCTAAAGTGACAGATAACAAGAAAACGGACTCACCTAAAACTGGGGGCTCTGCTAATGTAGCTGTGGAATCCGATGACGAAGAAGGGGCTGCCTTCTTCACCGATTATGACTCAGACAATGAGCTACCCCAACTGCTGAACTGCAAATCCAACTTGGAGGAAGACTGTGCAGGTGACTGGTTTTCTGAGGTTGGCAATGACTCAGAAGATGATCACAAGACCGAGGAGTTGCCCATTGCTGATGGCAGTGATACCTGTTCACTTGTCAGAGTTGACCAGGATGATGCATATGCAGTATGCACAGAGGTCAACAGTGTGGCTGAAAACTTACCTTAAACCAAAGTCTATGACTCTGGATGCACAAGACACATAATGCCATACTGAGATGCAGTGACAAATTATACCCCCATACCGCCAAAATCCTTCTGAGCTGCAAACAGAAAGAATTTCAATGCAGTAGGGATGGGTGAGATGAGAATCAACGTACCAAATGGAGCTACGACATCTCAGCTTAATCTAACTGAGGTTTTGTATTCACCTGATGTCGGG
Source organism: Ramaria sp. MG151 (assembly GCA_003314545.1). Classification (NCBI taxonomy): domain Eukaryota; kingdom Fungi; phylum Basidiomycota; class Agaricomycetes; order Gomphales; family Gomphaceae; genus Ramaria; species Ramaria sp. MG151. The sequence continues at coordinate 1,782 of QMFG01001493.1, read as the reverse complement.
TATACTCTTATATCGATCGGACAGCTCGACAATGCTGGTTTCACTGTATCATTTGCAGAAGGCAAATGCGTAATACAGGATCGAAACAATCAGCTTGTAGGTACGGTCCTGAAAACTGGACATGGCCTCTACCACATTTCACATGAACAGGATATAGCAAACTTAGCTGAGGAAGTACTTACCTTGGACAAATTCCATCGCAGAATGGGTCATATTTCTCCTGAAATAGCCAAGAGATTAGTTACAAAGGGTTTTGTAACTGGAGTAATGCTGGAAACATCACTGTCAGGAGAGCCATTCTTCTGCAAATCCTGCATATACACGAAAGCTGTTAAGAATTAAGAGATACAGCAGCAAGTAGAGATAGACAGAGAGTGATAACAACACTCTTGAAAAGAATTTCAACTCAAAAACTCGAAAAATGACTGGAAAACCCAATGTTATTTACTGTAGATAATGTCCTTCTTATATACAAAAGAATTCAGGAGTTTTGAGGCATGATATTCTCGGAAAAATGTCATAAAATAGGGAAAAGGGATGACAATGGGGCTAGGGGTGAAATATGGAAGAATATTGTTCATAAATGTTCAGGATAATAAAGGAGGTTAAATGCGAAGTGGTGTGGAGCTTGTTCTGGGTTAAATGGAATGTGGAGCAATAGAAAATTGATCAATAGAAAGAGGGGGGGGAAATATAGGGAAAAAGTCAAGGGGACTTGCCCCTGGATGTCCATAGAGTCAATTAAGGGATTTGAGTTGTGGAGTCGCATAGGGAGTTTGGGGAATACTTCCAAGAATGTTATAGGGTGTAGGAGGCTCGTTTGGACCGCATATATGTAGGTCCCTCGACTCGGATGAATATTTTGAGTGATTTTTAAGGAGATGGTGTTCCCCTGGCTCATGATGATGTTTTGACTCGATTTGACTCGTTGTGGGCTTGGTTTTCTTGACTCGAAATGATTTTATGATGCAATGGACTGTTGAGGATATGTGGGATATTTTTCCCCTCGACTTGGAGTGTAGAATGAATAAAAGAAACTGGGGTGATGTGATGGGAATGATGGCTGAAATAAAAGAAATATCAAAAGAAAAATAATAGAGAAATATGTCCATATCTTTGCTCAATTTCCTTCCTAACAAAAGCCACACGGAAACCGCTTCCAAAGATCAGGGATGGCACAAGAGCCACCGCATTTCGACACATAGTCCACAGTGAGCTATGGGGACCCGCTCCAGTTGCCACAAAAGCCGGGAAGCGTTATTATATCACGTTCACAGATGATATGACATGCTTAACTCACCTCTATCTGCTGCGCTCAAAAGACGAGGCATTTAGTGCCTACAAAGAGTACAAGATGTGGTGTGACATGCAGCTGAATGCTTGTGTTAAAACACTCCACTCGGACAGAGGTGGTGAATATCTGGGAAAGGAATTCACAGTTTATCTAAAGTCAAAAAGAACCACACAAAAACTTACCCTGCATGACACACCCCAGCAAAATGGTGTTGCTGAACATCGCAACCGCACGATTGTTGAGCATGTACGAGCCTGTCAGAATCCAAATAATAGCAACAAATGTTGTGGATGGATGTTATGTTAGTACGAGTATTCGGAAATATCTCTAATAGTGATCGAATGAATTTGAAAAGTAAATGGAAATCCTACAGTAAAAGCGAATGGCTTTCGGAACGTCTGCGAATGAGGTGCATAGTTCCAAAGAGATAGAGGTTCCGAAAGGATTCTATCTTGTGACTCGAATGAACTTTGCAGTTCATGTCGATC
>QMFG01001492.1:0-24705 GCA_003314545.1 Ramaria sp. MG151 | reverse complement strand
GCATCAGTAGATTATGTAATGCATAGCCGCGCGTTGGGAGAAAAAGAAAATAATAAAATAACAGAGAAAAGGCTTTGATTATAGTGACACATTTGCTCCAACAGCTAAGTGGGATACTCTACGAGCAGTGTTAGCCATAGCAGCACTAGAAGACTTGGAGTTAGAGAGTGTTGACATCTCATCAGCCTTCCTCAAGGGAGAACTCCAAGAAGAAATCTACATGAAGGAACCAGAAGGTTTCCAGCAGGGTGACTCTGATCAGGCCCTAAAACTAATTAAAGGGATCTATGGTTTGAAGCAATCCCCTAGAGTATGGCACTATAAGCTTGATAGTGTCCTCATATCACTTGGCTTCACCAAGGTGACATGCGACCACAGCCTCTGGGTATACAACAAGGATAACACAAGGATCATCCTTCCTGTGTTTGTAGATGACATGACCATTGCATCCAAATCCAAAGCAGCTATCCAGGAATTCAAGTCCGAACTGAAAAAGCATTTTGAATTTCATGACTTGGGTCCTCTTAACTTTCTACTTGGAGTTGGTACTGAGAGAGATAGGGCAAAGTGCACACTATATCTCTCACAAACCCTGTATATCAAGGATCTTCTTGCTGCACACCAGTTTGAGAACTGTGATGTTGTTGGTACACCCATGGACCCTGGATGCAGACTAGCTCCAGATGAAAATTTATTGTCATCAAAGGAGGCCCAGCAGTATATCAGTGCTGTAGGCTCTCTGATGTATCTTGCAGTTGCTACAAGGCCAGACATTGCATACACAGTTGGTGTCTTAGCCAGATTCAGCTCCAAGCCTGGTGTATCACACTGGAAAGCTGTGAAGCATCTTTTTCTATATCTGCAGGGCACCATGCATTAAAAGTTGACCTATGTGCCATCTAAAACAGACTCATCTGAACTGTTCACCACTTATTCTGATGCAGACCATGGTGGTGACAAGGCAACTGGTAAATCTACAGGTGCCTATGTAGTGAAGATAGGAACTGGGGCTATTAGCTGGAAGAGTAAACTACAGAATATGGTAACTCTGTGTACTACTGAGGCAGAATATGTATCTGCAGTGTCAGCAGGGCAAGAAATTCTGTGGCTGCAAAACATCTTCAAGGAACTTGGGTATGATGTCCAGGGACCATCTACACTTTATGTCGATAACCAGTCTTCCATTACTGTGGCCAGAAACCCAGAACACCATGGTCATATCAAACACCTGGATCTGAGATTTTACTGGCTGAGGGATGAAGTGAACAAAGGGAAGATTAGGATTGAATACTGTTCAACAAACACCATGCCTGCAGATCTCCTTACAAAAGCACTCCCTAAACCAAAGATAAAGGAGACACTTGAGATGTTGGGATTGAAGGGTTGATTTCTTTTATTTTCTTTCTCTCTATCTTTCACAGGGATGACTCATTAAGGGGGAGTGTTGAGATTAATTCCCAATCCCTGTGTATTGCTCGTTGTATGGGCGCTTATTATGTAAGCGAACGCGCCATTAATGGAGACGTGGGAATCCTCTCTTTGATAGAGTATTCACCATCTGTTCTCCAGTCTCTGTGATCATCTTTCATCTAGTTCTTAGGATTCACCTCCAACAGTATTATCTCTATCTACTAAGTTCATGTTGCTGTACATGAACTTTAAGCGCTGACAGATTAGCCGCCCACACCAGCACTTCCCCCTCATCAATATATTTTTTTTTCGCTTAGATATCAATCAAGCGCCCTCTCGAACACATGATATTTATGATTCAATGCATCAAGGGAAAAAGATACTTCCAAAGTAAGAGAAATGTTAGTAGGTGGCGGAAAACAGCCCAAGTCTTCCCCCATCAGTAACAGACACATTTCCGTTAACATAAGCCCCCGCTTTACTCGCAAGGTACAAAATAAGACCACCCTTTCATATGATTGTATTAATGTAGGACATCCAGAGCCGCACACAATCGCGGTACTCACCATATCTTCCTCTCTTCCACTCCGCTGAATCGGGACAACATCCATAGGTAGCGGTTCCTTCAAACCCCACCCTGCGGTCATATCTATTCAAGCATGGAATGTGAGACCTGTTTCAGTCTACATATAAAATTATTGTACGGACCAGACGGGTAAAGGCCTGGGGCAATAATATTGCTACGAATTCGCCAGTCTTTGAGGAGGTTTGCAAGAACCTTCCCTAGATGGATTGCCGCTGCCTTGCTTGTGTGGTACGCGATCCCCGTCACTGCTCCGTCTCTTCTGAATCCCGCGATTGAAGACACCGTCACTACCTGACTGGCCACTCCAGGAATACCACCAAGCTTGTTCCCTTTGTCGAGAAGGTCAAGGAACGCGACAGTTGTATAATATACGGCTGTAACGTTCACCTTGAAGGTGTCTTGAAAGGCTTCTGGTGTCGCTTCCCACAGACTCTTTTGCAAGTCTTTGATATCTGAAGTCGTGGGCGGCAACTTAATGCTGGGTCCAAAAATGCCGGAGTTGTTAACAAGAAGGTTGATGTATCCCGTCTGAGAGCCGATAGTCGAGACAATGGAGAGTAGAGAGTCGCGGGAAGTTACGTCGCCTTGAATGGGGATAATGTTGCCATGTTTCTAGATTAGTAACATGTAAGAAATAAATTCGAACGTGAAAAAGCACATACAGCATGTTCTTTTGCAGCCTTCTCCAAAACTTCTTTACTGAGTAACAGGAAGCAAATCATCGCCTGGAGTTCAATACATCTAGGTCCGGTGAAACGCACCGTCGACCAACGATGTATACTGTAGCTCCGTTGTTTTCCAGCGCAGCAGCAATCATCAGGCCTATTCCAGTGCCGCCACCAGTCACTACGGCGACCAACCCTGGAAATATCATAACAATAGTTAGTGTAACTCGACTAGCGCTACATGGTACACACCCTCAGTAGAAAATAGGTTAGATGGTTCAAATTTGGAGGACATTATGGTAAGATATCCGGTGTCTGTTTAACTCGGGGTGAATGGTTGCACCACTAGTTCGCAGCTGACACGGGTCTTAAGCGATAAAATGATTGTACCGGTTTCGGGCGCTAGCACCCGTTCTAATACCAATTAAGTATTTTCCGCCACTCCATATCCTTAGAGTTGTATAAAAACCTTGGATTATCTAAGAGCAGGTTAAATTCTTCGATACTACATACATATCTACACTTGTAAGAAGAGGCATAACCATGTGTTTGTCAACATATCTACTACCACCATACTCCCAGTTAGTCACTCCGTAATAGACTCTAACGCGATGCCTACAGGTGGCCCGAGAGCCCCAGAAGACAGATCCTGCATGTAGATATCTGAATGTAGGTTACCTGGGCTGTGATGACTTTGAGGTGCCAACGTGTGCTGGGAGAAACGTGCTGCATCAAGCATGCCAAGAAGTAAACGACAGCCCATAGCACAAGGTATCGCATATTCCCACCTTCAAAGCAGCAGCTCGTCATCAATCTTCTCGATAATGAAAAATGGCGTACCCAAAGGCAATTAGCACGAAATCCAGGGGAGCAAAGAAAAAAAGAAAGGAGTTCGTAACCAGCACCAGAAAGATACTGTAAAATCAGTGTCCCTCAGATCACAATCAAGAACAGTAACAAGCGCACTTACCTGAAAAAGTAGAGGACACTGCATTGAAGATTAGAGCCTCCAGAACAACAAGACAAGCAGGAAGCCAACCTGTCATGAATGAGTAGCTTCATCAATCGTGAACCATAACCATTCTTATACGATATGTATGCCTTGTAGACCATGCACAGACAGAGGATGATTTCGGACATGATCGACTGAAGCAAAGAAAATCCAAAACGGGATGACATCCGGACAATATAACAACCAGTGAAGTCGTAAATAGGAGGCGATCCCTTTGCTGTTGTGACAAAATTAAACAGCATATTGCGTGACATTAGATACACCCACCAGTGGGAAGGTAGAAGTGCCAGATAACCACAGTACCAGCAATTGTTAACAAGCGGAAACCAGCGATGATGTAAAGAAGTTTTTGGTTGCGGTTATAAACTGCGTAGACCTATTTAAAAATTATCTCCTGGTGCATTTTTGGGTAAAATAAAGCATACACGGGCCAGCAGGATGACTATAGCAGGTCGTGTCAACCTCGGTTTGCTTAGTCTCTATGAAGTAGGCTCATACTTCACCTTCTACACTGACGGTGAGAACTAAAACACTATGCCTCGTCAATCAGTATCACAGAGTACATTGAAAAACATACGATACAGCCTCCCACCAAACAAGCGCACTACAACTAAATACCAGTGTGAATTTTCTGCAGTGGACAGACTCAGTTGTTTTGCTTACAACTGTGGAAATATAACTTAATAGGCCACAATTCACAATGATACAAAGAAATTGCTGACCGAATCCGAGAGGGATGGAAGAAACAGTGCTTCATGGGAAATGTTAAGATTTTCCAAATGTAATGGAGCGATAAGGCAATGCACGCATACCTGTGACCAACAGACCAAGTGAGAAAAGTCCAAAGAAACGAGTCTGTGATTTGTTGACGACCCTTTCAATTAATGATTGATAGTAGTAGAGACTGACCCATATAAAGACTATCTTTGCAAATGAACGAGGGCCACTCCAAATGAACTTGACCTAACATATGTCTAGAAGTATATGGCGATATCCAAGTGCAATACTAACTTCAGAATCAAAAGAGATTGCTGTTTCACCATTAGTTGACGATTTGGCCCTTGAACATTATCCTTACCATGGTCATATAGCAAGAAGACCAGTGAAGCAAGCCATGAGTACTTATTAGCAGATACTGCATCATAGTCAGACACAACAAGGCCTCCAAAATATGACTTACATGCATTTGCTGCTATAATCAAAGACTGAGGACTGGTGGACATTCTGGATAAGAACAGGTAAGACGATGGTGTGCACAGGAGGAAACACCATTATGCTATAGTTTTACACTACTTATTTATCTTGTCAAGTTTATTTGAGGTACCAACTCATCAGAAGGACATCAAAGGAACAAAGCAATACACCCTAACCCATGACATCGTCACATGTCCTTGTTCTTGATCTATTAAAGAACTTTAATTGCTAAATAAGAAACCATTCATGACTAGAGTGAGGCAACTATGCGCTAGAAGAGAATTTGCATAACACGTAAAAACATAGCCACTGATCTTACAAGTTCTTGATTGAGATTCTCCCACTCTCCTATGTGGAAGCCTTGCCATTCAGGGTGCCTTCAGCGCTATTAGATCTGGGGCTTGCGGAAAACACCAATGCCGGAAGCCAGAATTGCAGAATTACAAGGTTGAATTCTTGCTTCCTTGCCTATATAGTAGGGGCCACGTCTTTCATCAGCATACCCATGGACGGCACCTCAGGTGCTACCTACGGTGTTCCAAAATCATATGCAGGCCCACCTCTGGTGGCCAGAACTGCCGAATGATGAAGTTATTACCTTATAGAGTGAGGACTCCTGAGGAATGGCGTCTTCGTCTTCATATCCTTTGAAGTAGACCGCAATGTGATCTAGTTTCCAATTAAAAACAATCACATGACTTGGAAAGATTGGCTGAGGCTCGCAAAGCATAACGAGCGAAGTCACGAGTGATACGGATGGCGAATAGCGAAAAGGTACAAGCTATGTGTTTGGTTCCAAGCGGAAGTTGATCCTCCAAAGTCAAAGCAATTGTCGAGAAGTTACTGTCGAACAAGCTGATGAAATTATAGAGTGCTAGTAATCAGAACAAAGATGTGTCATCCGCAAATCGAAACCCAAAATGGCACTTGTCTCACGTTCAACAATATGGGAAAGCTTTCTGTGAAAACTGCCTGGAAGCATAAACGAAGGTCTATTGGAGGAGAAAAAATGAAAAGGCGGGACATGGGCGATGCAAAATGTGGTTGAGCTCACAAACCAAACAGCTCCATTGTAAGGCGTTTGGCCAAACTACCTCCGAAGAGAGGTCCGATGATGGCTAGGATATTTCATGCCCTAAACGTGATGACCCTACGCTTTAGTGAAACCAAATTAGAATTACTTGGAGGATAAATTCACCCCACCGATTTTTTAGATTCACTATGACTTGAGAACGCGTCGCGAATAGTATGCTTAGTTTTGGGGTTTTCCCACAATAGCGCCCGCAGTAGCAAACAAGAACCGATTAAGTAATAAAGGTACATAAATTTTACATAGGAAGAATTGACGAAACACGTAGGCAGATCCCACCCAAAGCAATTCTTCATCGTACAAAAAGGGTAAGGGAGCCATTGTGACTTAGTGAGTTCTAATACTAAAAGAAATAACCCTGCCGAATGTCACAACTCCGACGGCAGCTTTCGACATGGGCTCGAACATGACCAGCAATTAGAGAAATATGATGTTATTTTGATTTAATAACCGTATTGTTGTGCCTCCGCGAAAATTGGCCATGGTAGTGTGATTATCTTATGTATTTGAAAGAGAATGTTGTTTTGCCTGTAGAGACGGCCCGGTTATCTATTCCATCACAAAATCCTTTGTAGAATTTTCCTCCATAGATCCTTAAGAGTGACCTGTTTAGACGGTAATGAGTTAAGGTATGGAACGTCCTCGTCAGTAGTCGCCATGCGAGATATTCACATGGTTTCCGGCGGGAAGGCTCGAGGCAATAGAGGCACTATCACATGCAAGACGTCCAGGAAGCAGAGGTATGGCGTCATGGCCTGGGTATGGCCGCAGCTACTTGAAAGTGAGCTTGTCGCCTTATCTTTGTTGCTATCGCAGAATACCTTCGGAGTACAGTTTGCATCGCTTGCCATCAAATAGCTGTAGAGAGAGTACGCGCAACTAAAAAGGCTGCCTCAGCTTCTGGAACAAAGATGAGACGTGTCAAAGCGCTACGCTTGATAAGTAACGACCGGTGTTTAAACTACGAGTCCGCGAATGAAAAACACATCGAACTAATATAGCTATGCTCGGCTTCTTTTAACAAACATTCCAGGTGACCTAAGCTGCTTCATGCGTATGTGAGTGCTCTCCGACACGGAATCCCATGGTCAGCCAAAATACCACGGTACAAACTCACATGAGATTAGCAATAGCATGTGGATACGGAGATTGTACAACTCCGGTAAAGCTTCCATTATCGTCATCATATTAACGCATGGTTAACACGCGTATCCTTACCATAATTAACAATTGACACCCCACATTTCCATCTGGGCCATTTCTAACCATTGCCAACATATGATACTCACCACCCATCTCGCCCGCCTCCAAGTCGCCACCATGGTCCCATTATTAGAACTAACAAGCGAACATAATCAAGCCCATGAATCAAAACCAAGTAAGCGAATTAAACCCTATTCACACTTGCTTACAGTAAAGAAAAAGACATACTTAGAAAATGAGAACTACTAAATCCATTCCAAACCTGACCTCCCACAAGTAGTTCACACAAAATTCTTCAGTACAATGCAAACAAAAACAACGTCGAAAAAAACTCATATTGGTGCAATGGCATCCATCAAGATCGACTGCGTGAGACAAAGCCAGTGTAGAGGTGCCTCGTCCTGTTGACCTGCATAAAAACTAACGACCCGTAACAAGAATAAGAAATCACCAGTAAGTACATCTTTCCTACTTTGCATGAATGTCAAAATATAGAACTCACTGTAGGAGAGAGGGGAAAGTCGCAAGGAATGTTGTCAGGAGATAATTATTGATAAACACATTGTTACTTCCAGGGAGATCTTTCACGAATAGATAAGGTGCTAGGAGGAGATGTATGCAGTACTGTCCTTTCAGTGTGACCCTGGTCACGGTAAGTGCAGAAAACCTGAGCTAGAGCACTAAGGTACCAGACGTTTAGCAGTGCTCTGAGTCGCAAAGAAAAGGCATGGAGAGGGTTTGGATTAAAAGGTGGGTACTGAGTTGGAACGCACTGCTGGGATATTAGTGCGGATGAAGGAACGCTCACTATGTGATACAGATGGCTTTACCTTGGCAATTCGAGACATAGATATACAAGCTTCAAACCAATATGCACCTAAAAATTAACGGAACTACGGAGAGATTAGTTTCTAAGTTTCTTCGGTATAATAGTGAGGGTCTTGTGCTTTAGCTGCGAGTGGAAAACTGAAGCGACCCGTGGCCAAAGTTGCACCGTGCCCTCGAGTATTGTCTCTATTGCCGCTTTTCTAAGTCCATCGGCGTTTGTGGGCTTTGTTCAGCTTGCGATTCCACATCATGGTCGTTGTGCCACCAGGAGGACTTTGAAATCTAAAGTTTGTTCTCGGTTCGCTTCCATTCGCCCTGATATCTAGCAGAAAAGTGTAAATGATCGCTGGGCTCAACATTATGCGCACAGAATTGAGGTATCTATTTGTAGTAATCGCAGAATTAGCAGAGTTGTCACAAGTGACGAAATGAAATTTTATCACGCCTGTCACGGTCACCCTTGACTCTCTCGTCTATACTTTTTGAGTCCTTTACTACCGAACTCTTCACCGGCTCTTGTCAAGTCCTGAAGTCGATATCACGATTGCTTAGCTTGTCCATGGAACCTAGAATTCCATCTGGAACTTCAACCCTACCATATCGTCACAGTGACATTCGTCGTCGTTCTGGGGGCCTTTCACCTGGACTTGGAAATGATACCCCTAGCTCTCGCCCAACCTACTCTCGTCAACTGAAGCCTGTCCCTGATCTTCCTGAAGATGATCCGCATCGTCCGCCAAGGGCGGGTGACGATAGCAGTGATTCTGCGTCTACGGGCACTCATTTTCCAACTTCTGCTAACAACGCTGCTGGTGTGTTTGCGCTTCCTGCAGGAAATGAGATCCTCAGCTCGGTACAGTCCGAAAACGCCCAACATTTGGATGTACCGGTTTATCGGGCTGAAAATCCACTGCCTCCTCTTCCTCAATCTCCTGAAAATATTTTCCAAGCAAACAGCACTACTAGTGATCAGGGGACTCTATTCGCTACGATTCCACTGACACCCAGACCAGGTGGACCCTCCCGATTGGAATCGCATGGTTCTCATATATCTAAGGCTTCTCAGCGATCTCTATTCTCTATTCTTCCACGTCTTCCCACTCCAGACTTCTCTGTTTTCAAAAGAAAGCCGCTTCCTAAGTCCAACATTGCACCTCTAAGTTCCCGCACACCCAGCATATCATCAAACTTAACCAATTCCTCTCGACCATCCCGCGTTCGTACATCCTCAACTGAGAGCACGGTAGCTGCTAGGCTCCCCAGATGCTTTTACAACTCTTCCACTCCGTCCGGAGAGTACAGAAGACATCCAACCCACATGGAGTCGTTCCAGAGTGATCATAGTAGTAAAACATCTGACACACTTTACAATGATGAGTCATATTCCACCCTTTTGGTTAAATGCGCCCCACGCTTCACCCAGAAGTTTCCCCCGCCTCTTTTGATACCGTTTAGCAGATCACTACCGGACACAGACGCGCTCGAAAGATTTATTGCATCTGATGAATGGGATGAACTGGGAGTTGAGAAGATTGAGATGTGGACTGCTTATAAATGGTGTTTACTCCTCTCCGTCCTGACAGTGAGTATAAAGCCACCCCTCCTGTTTCACCGATAATTATGTTTAAGGTATTCGGCTATGCACTGGTCGGTTTGGTCTGTTCCATATTGACTTGGTTTGGAAGTAAGCCTTCATCTGTAACGCATTTATTAGACTTCCTCTACTGTTTTTTTCTTTTGATAGCTCATAGTCAAGCGGATGTGATGTGGGTGGCAGACAATGACATTCTGATATGTATGTGGTTCCATCACACTTCTGACACGCCTAAATTCCTGCCATTGCCCTCAGTCATTACTATAGCGTCAACATTGCTGCTTCTAACAAGTCTTGTTGGCCTCTCTGGGACACTTTTAAACTCACGGACGATTCTCTCCTTCTATGCATTGCTTTTATGGCCGTCTTTTATCTCGATTCTCGTTGTCGGCTATAGTTCATACAAACGAGAGGCTTTTTCTCTTGACAGAAAACTCAACTTGGCATGGAGTCAATGGTATGACGATCTGGGGAGGTTGATAATACAAGAATCAGTGAGTTTTTTTTTTTTTTGTGCATAACATGTGCTTCTCATCGTCGAGCTGATAAAATAGCTCCATTGCTGCGGCTTTTATAACCCTTTCCGTGGGTCTCATCAAGCTAGCCGTAGTTTTGTTTCCTCGGTGATTCTGATGAACGTTTCTCAGACGAAGCAACGTTCTCCAAGAATTGCTACCCTCGGACGTCACTTCCCGGTTGCAAAGGAAAGCTATTTCAGTTCGAGCAAGCCAACCTAAGAATGTGCTGGCGGCTTGCATTTTCTCTGGTACCTCTTCACGTTCTCAACGTTATCATCTCGCTACTGTGCTCGAACCATGTAGATCGGTTAGTGTTGATACTATTAAAGCCTCGTATCTAAACCAGGTGCAGTCACTTTGGAAAAGGCCTCACGCCCCGGGCATATCGTCTGACCATTGCCGATGTCCACGCCAATGCGGACGCAGTCCTCACCCACTTCGCCGACACAAAACTGCCCCTCGAACCTTCCCGCACATTTTCGCACGTGACTGATCGCGATGCATAGACATGCCTAGGACGAAATCGCACGACACCGGATAAAGCATAAGGGCTGTAGGGTAGAACTTCCTGCAGGAATGATTGACTACTGTGGTGGTAATGAATACACTACTGGGAGGTATGCTAGTAAGTCTAAAGATGCGACTTGCAATAAGATCGTGTTTGCGAATGAAAGGACTGGTGAAAGGCCCATGAGCGAAATGTCAGTCGTAGTCGTCTAATCGTGATCGATCTTGTACTATAAAGGGTTCCGGAAATGGGGTCGCTGCGTCGGTGACGAAAAAGTCTTGAATAGTCAATGGTCGAAGAGAGTATCCCTGGAATTAGGTTCATAAGTCGTTACACGGGCGCTTAGGCAAATTGTTTACCTCTAATCCACCCTTCTCCAGTGCAGCTTGATTATCAGCGTTCTCGTGCATGTACTCTCGTACAGGGACCATGGCTGCATTTCTGCAAACTTCCTTTAGGTCTGATCCAGAGAAATTGGCGGTACGTAGGGCGAGTTCATCGATTGAGAAATCAGGGATTAGCGGGGTGCCTCTCAGCGTCTGGTGACCGACTGATCAGAATGGAATGCGGGATAATAGAGTAAAAGGAGACGTACAAGTTCGAGAATCTTCCGCCGCTGTGAAACGTCCGGTAGTGGGACTGCAAACCGCTTGGGCATGCGCCGCAGTATTGCAGAGTCAATGTCATTTGGGCGGTTAGTGGCACCAAGCACCATTATTCGATCTGCCCCAGACAGAAGCCCATCCCACAAGCTTCGGAACATTCAGATATATGTATTTGAGGCCGAACGACTGTCCACATACGTCATGAACTCTGCCTTTATCATTGCAGTTGCTTCGTGATCACTTTTACCGCGCTCCCTTAAAAAGGAATCAATTTCGTCAATGAAGATGATGCTAGGTTGCATCTTTCTAGCCAGCCCGAAAAGACCAGCCACGAGCTTGTTGGACTCTCCGTACCACTTTGTGGTAAGGACAGACACGGCGATGTTTATGAAAGTCGCCCCGGACTCCTTTGCAAGCGCCTTGGCAAGCATAGTCTTTCCGCAACCAGGTGGTCCATAAAGAAGCACGCCTTTGGGAGCGGAAAGAAGCGATGACGAAGTGCTAAATAGTGTCGGGTATACCAAGGGGAAGATTATGGATTCGCGGAGGGAGGAAATGATTGGATCAAGGCCGCCAATGTCTGCCATCCATCACCTACGCTATGAATAGATTGAATGTAAATGAATAACGTGACTCGCCAGAAAATTTGACGTCAATATCATCCGGATGGATTACCTCCGCAGCAATTATCTCTACCAGCTTCCAGTTGAATAATGAAATACTGCTGCAGGAGGAATGTCACACACGTTCATATTCATCCAGATGCATATCTTTCCGTCCTAGCCGTTTTAAAACCTCGACACTCTTTGCTTTAGCCTTCCTCTTCTCACTGTCGGATCCGAATGCCTCTATTGCCCACTGTTTTTAACAATTTAGAGAGACATAACCGATCGAAAGGAGTGTTAAGACTCACTGATACCGAATAAAACAATGCTGCCTGCCATTTGTATTTGTCTCGTTAATCTTGAGAGTCAGAAAGTCACGGGCGAACGGCACGTACTTGGCTAGCCAAGAAAAGAGCAACTGAGAAAGGAGCTTTAGGTATAAAAGACACAACACATTCCCGAAAATTCCACTGACCATCTAAAACAAATCTTTTTGAGCTTGACGAAGACATGGGATGCGGGTCCCCCGTTACTTAAGATTATAGGTGGCGGGGCGCTTGTGGTCGGGACCTGCGTGGGAACAAACCCAATCACATCCCCATTGGACATGTAAAAGATCCTGTGCGCATACAAGAAATGACCCACTAATAGTTTTGGGTTTCAAATAATGAAAATGAAAAATGTTCTGAACAGTGAATTCAAGGAAGGTGAGCAGAAACTACATTATGTTGGATGATATAGCGAAAAGAATGGAGACTCAGAAAGTCTCAGACTCATACACAGACATGGACACAGACACAGACACATATGGCAGATGTAAGACAAACCATGTAGATACAAATAGTGCCTACATGACCAAAGTCCACAACACTACATAAACTAACACATTAGCTCTAGCTTCACCATCAGGTGCCAGTGGAGTATTGGGTCAATTGTGGATTCATAATGGTGAATCTAGCTGTGTCTTTGGTGGATTATCTGCTACTCTGGCTTGGACACCATACTTGAATGGCATGTCCCTAGTTTACAGGAAATTTCCACATCCTCAGAACAGAATAAGGTGGTTCCAAGGCAGACCCATGAAGTAGGTTTCAGTTTATTGCTAATAATGAGTTCACACCATTAAATTGTAGAATTGCGCCCAGTCTATGAAATCTGGGTATTCCAAGTATTTTTCTTTCAGAGCAGGAGACTCTATAGCTCTTCATAGGATAGGTGCCAATGCAAGCTTTGCAGAGCTATGCATCAGCCTAGATGTCATCAAATGTGTTCCATTGCCCCCTTGGATCAAGCAGTTTCCTAAGAAGACAGAAAAGTTTGTTAGTTTATGTAGTGTTGTGGACACTTTGGTCATGTAGGCACTATTTGTATCTACATGGTTTGTCTTACATCTGCCATATGTGTCTGTGTCTGTGTCTGTGTATGAGTCTGAGGCTTTCTGAGTCTCCATTCTTTTCGCTATATCATCCAACAAAGTTTAGGTGGGTAAGGTGGCTTCCATGGACGGGGAGATAAGGACGTGCCTCGCGGGTGTGGGACATGGCTGGAGCACGTGAAATGAATTTGGCATTCCAGGCCTGATCAGGCTAAGTCCCTAAGTCGAAGGTGGCACTGGTCAGGTCTTACATTGGAGAGATCAAGTAGCCTTTGGCTGACAATCAATTCAAGCCATTGTTGCAGCGGTATAGGAAGTGTTTGGCTAACAACGCCAGATCAGGCTGTATAGATAGATGGTAATCTTAATGATTTTCCAAAAGGAGTATCCTAGTGAGGACACGAGTTTACGAGACAGCAGTTAACATCTGTACGTCCAGTCCACTTGTAATAGACCAATGTAGTGAATATTACAGGTCAAATGTTGCAGCCAAGGGGTGAGTATATAGTCCATGATCATAGAAAGTAGCTAATAAATAAGCTTAAGTAGGCAAAAAGAACAGGGGAGGTGGGAGAAGAGAAAGGAACATATATAGGGATTCCAAAGCACAGCTACAAATTATATACCAAAACAGGTAGCATGAGATATGACAAAGAAAGGAAAAAGAAGGTGGCAAATATGTGCCAACACAAGTCCACCCAAACAGAAACCTCCCTAGTTACAGCTGTTATGCATACAGAGGAGGTATTGCAAGGTTTTTCCCGCAAGGCAGCAGGAGATAGCCAAAAAAAAAGTAGGCGAGGAAAAAAAAGAAAATGCGGCAAATTATGTCCTGATGCAGGTCCACCCAAACAGCCACGTCCCCACGTACAGCCATCATGCACACAAGGTTTTTTATGAGGCAGAATGAGATATTAGAGAAAAGACATAAAAAGGAAAGAAAGGCAACAAATCATGTGTCAATACAGGTCCACCCAAACGGCAACCTCCCTGGGTACAGCTGCCATGCACTTAGAGGAGGCCTTGCAAGGGTCTCTCCGTGAGGTAGAATTCATGCAGGAGGGTAATTGCAGGAGGGCTGGATCTGGAATACTCATGAGTAGCCAATTACGTGTCCCGTCCCTGATTCATCATCATACCGACTGTTAACATATATAAAGTACACGGTGACTAGGCGAAGAATCTCAGAGGGGTCATAGAGATCTTTCCCAGCTGTTTTCATAGACTATATCTGACTCTCCTTGACCAAGCGGCATAGTTTTACTAACGTTGAGGACACTTCCCGATGCCTCCACATCTTCCAAGCCGCCTGGAAGCGGGGGTGAATGGGAATGGCGTTGAATTTTGATCTGGTTGGAAAAATCATAATCATACAACCATAAGAGAAGATCAATACAAAAATAAAAATAAACCTTACGGATTCGCTTGTGTTGGGATCGATTTTTGGCAGTTCATACTCAACGGCTCCACTCCGCTGTTATTTCTGTCATGAGCAAACTGTACCGGTTGACACACTTCTGGACTGTACCTCCGAGGAAGACGCAGGTTGAAAATATATTCCTGTGACGGTGTTCTGTCCCGGGGATACATTATCCCCTTGCCAAAGTACATCAGACCCTACATAAACTGCCATTTGTCGCAAACCTTCCCGCGCGTTGAGCCTGTTACATAAAGGATCGTAAATATAGGCTGTTGGCTAGATCTAACATAAAGGAACTTACGAGGTCATGAGTGTGTTCGAAAACACTACAGAAATTCTAGTTGTTATAGTTCAAACTCGGGTGTTATGCAGCTTACGTTTCGCGTAAAATAATGTAATCCCGATGCTTATTACTAGAGGATAAAAGTTTCAAATAGATCAATTGGTGAAAAAGTAATGTAGACGTACAGTTGTTCGGCATACTCAAGATCTAGGTGTCAAACTTTGTCATGAAGAACGAAGACCAGAACACCGAATCGGCGTACGCATACTAAAACCGCCAATGCCGTGATACTTCGTAGTCTAAGCCAAGATTCTGAGAAGAAAGGGCTAAAATACCTGGTTATTAACGCAGTCTCTGACAACAGTGTCAGACTAGGTGGGAACGAATACCAGATCCCTCACCGATAGTGAAACGTATAATTCTGTTTACAAGGTTGCTGCCCCTAGTCCAGAGTTAAGAGGCCTTATTTTCGAATGGTGAGAGTGAGTACGCACGAGCGAAAGTAGGAAGACCGCATCCGAAGCAGATAAAAGCAAAGGGATGCCGTATTTAGCACGTCAATCGTCGCGTTTATTGCAAAATGGGTGACGACCAGCCAATACCACTCCGCAATAAAATGCGGAAGCGTCCTAGAGTCGAGTGCCTCAATGCCTTGAGCGATGCCAAAGCAGATGCGCACGAGTGAGAGGCACCAAGATATGGCCGGGATAAGAAGTCGATTGGAAATCACTTTAACCCTGTATGCGAAAAATGCCTTAAGCCATGAGGAAGTAAGTAATCCCCTAAATCAGAAAAAAATAGATGACAACACGCCTGGACGATACCCCCTATGGATGCACTCAGCATGGGAGTTAATGCTAAAGCGACAGATATTTCGGAGATTGTGGATTTATCTCCATCATGTGTCACCGTGACTTGATACAGAAATACGCAGATAAAGAATGTGTGTGTAGTCTCAAGCATCCTGCTCGCCAAAGTGAGTTATCCATAACACAAGGGAAAAAGAGGGTGCGAATGACCCAAGCAGTAGAATCTTGACCGGAGGGCATGAGCAATCAAAGTATACGCTTAGAAGTGGCTTACTAGAAATTTCATCCATAATACATCCTTTATAGTCCCCTGGCTGTAGAGGAATATTTGGACGGTGAAAATTCCGTAGAGAAATATGGACAACATGGCACTAATCTCCATGGCGCCAAGGGTTCCGTCGAGAGAAGACATCGAAATATGGTTCTGCAGTGGAGAGCAGATGAGAAGACTTAATGGACAAGTGATTGAGTACTAGGTAAGGACTGGGATACGATGGAGGGAATAGAACGAGC
Source organism: Ramaria sp. MG151 (assembly GCA_003314545.1). Classification (NCBI taxonomy): domain Eukaryota; kingdom Fungi; phylum Basidiomycota; class Agaricomycetes; order Gomphales; family Gomphaceae; genus Ramaria; species Ramaria sp. MG151. The sequence goes on along the minus strand of QMFG01001492.1, from coordinate 8,487 downwards.
CTCTGAGAAATGGCCATCCTCATAAGTACACTCATATACTTTCCAACAAAGAAATCATCAAAAATCTCCGCTAATAAGCTATATATGGTCGAAGTGCTGATAGATTGGCACAACATGACGGAGAGCGCTGGGCGCCGACCTTAGATGAGCTCGTTCACCGGCAGTACTCGATTCTTCCTCGCATACTTTGGACGAGCTTCTTATTCGATATTATACTATGATAGCAGATGCATGGAGGTCAGATATAGAGCGTTCAAGATGAGCCCAAAGAAAACTGCATTGTGCCACCGGAAGCTAACGTAACCGTGGCAGACGCGATCACACTCGAGTTCACGATGGGCACTGGAAAAATCCCAGGTTCCGGTGGCAGTGGCAGACGCGACCGCACTCGATTTCAACATGGGCACTGGAAAATCCCATGTGGGGTGCTGTAATAAAATGTTTAGCGGAGACACCGGCTAGCTTTCAGCCAAAATTCCAGTCCGAATCGTGCGTATAGAGCCAAAAGCTCTACGTTACTTTTATACTCTAGCTTGCGTCTCCGAGCCGGAAACTATAAAAAAAAGTGTCGGAGTCCTTGAAACAGTCCATTACACTCGCCGTCCAAGCCCTCGCACCAAACTTTCGTAAAAAATTAGTATCGTACGGAACAGAATGGTCCAAGGAAGTAAAGGAGAAATCAAAGAGTGAAAATCAAGAAAGAAGCAGTCAGTCCTGGGAGGACCTAGGATGTCGCATTGGACAGGCCAGGCATTGGTTTATCATTTCCAAAGCTGTGCGATCTCGGTTAGTGACACTTCGCATTGGGTGGCTGTGAAACAGACTATTATTATTTCCAGGACCTGGGTTGCCTTCACCATTGCGTTGGAAGCGATTTGTGTCTTTTTGTATTTCCTGGAGTTGCTTCCAGCCTTTGTACTATGGCCACGACCATGACCCCTGCAAAAGAATCTGGTACAAGCCTTTACTTCTTATCTGCTCTGAACATTTTAAGTGCGACTTCTACAGCTTTATCCATGCCCATCTCGCGCCGCCGTGGTTAATGCTGTCTTTTATGTAAAGGATCTTCCGCTGTCATCGCGATCATAGCGTCTCTTCCGTGTGTAGAGTGAAAAAGAACCTAGGCCGTGACGATGGTTCTTACAATTTTTTTACCGATACGGATCGTGCTCTAAATTACATACATACCCGGTCTCATTTTATCCTCTAGCTTGCGTCTCCAAGTCGGAAGCTATATAAAGAGTCGGTGTCAATGACACGGTCTGGTCCCTTACATGTGCCATTATAGACGAAAATAAACACCAGTGTAATGGAACAAATCACTGGGGGAGATCATGCTGTCCATACTTGGGTACATAAACAGGGCAAATGTTTCATAAAATAGGAGGCTGAGCACTGACCATCTCCTTTCTGAGTTTTGTTGCGAGCGGAGTAATTACTCAATGCCGTACCCTTACAGCCATGCTACTACAATTGCCTCACAGTGAAGAAACCAAGCAAAAAAGCTTGTGTAGACCAAGAGACCAGCTTATGGACATTTCTTTGCCTGTTTATAGACTATTCTCTAATTACCACAACAATAAATGTAGAAATCCTGTGCTGTAATCGAGCGAGGCTCCCTGTATGGTGATTCAAGGACTTATTACACCAGTTTTATTTCTATTTTAGTCTTCTTATTTTAGATTAGATTGATTCCTTAGATCTTACTTGTGACTCCAACACAGACATGCTTTGCACATCTGCTTTGGCTTCTGCTTTGTTTTCCCACTAATAACTTTTACCCATCCACTTTGGCTTCCGCTTTGTTTCTCCACTGTTTCTGCTTTGATCTTGTTCCCTATAAGTACACTTGTAGATCACTTAGAAAAAATACAATTTGAATTCTTGCGCTCAAAAGTTGAACTCTCTAAAGTCAATTGTAGCATTTCAAGTTCTGAAACTTTATCCCAACACTGCTTGACTTATCCACGTTACAGATTATTTAGAACTTGCTGAAGATACTGCTATTTCCTCTTGGAATGTGACTTGAAATGTGCCTTCTACCACTTACTCGATAATCACTGAATCCAAGCCATACAAAGCATAAGCCAATCGCTTGATAACATCACATGTTGGTTTATGTTTGCATAGTATATTGTTGTAGATGCTTTGGTCATGTAGGCACCACATGTATCTACATGGCTTGCCTTTGCTATACATCCACTGTCTGTGTCTGTGCCTGAGACTTTCACTCTATTTTTTTCTCTACCTCATCCAGCACACAGGACCTCACCAAGTCTGACTATCAATACTTTTAGTCAGAGGCCACCCTGAAACATTTGCACCACACTCAAGAAACCAATCCAAATCAAAGAAGTATACTTTCTTGGTATATTACCAGGTCTTTTATCCAACTGTTCACTTAGGATATGACTTACACAATAAGAATTACTATCAGTATGACCTTGCTTCTCATTGTATCTAGGTATTCTCTTTGCTATTTCCACATCCAGATTACCATGATAAGTAATACTCTTTATTTGGTATTGAATTGGATTTTGTTACAACCAACTGTTCTAATGCCTGCAGTCCAATCAATCAGGTTAATCAAAATAGCTTCCAATCCTAATACCATTGATATTTTTCCATATTAGCCACTAATTCTGGTTAAACTCTCTATGACACAAAGACCACTTTTATTCAATGAAGTTAAAATTGTTTTCATGGGCCCTTAAATCATGTGAAAACCCACCATTCATATAATGTTTATTGCCTAAATTCTTAGAATTTATATTTAAGTTATTGGCATTGAAATTCTTACAAAAAACAACATTTTCTCAAAACTTTAAGCAGATGAAATCACTCAGAAAACCACAGTATCCATACAGAGCTCTTGTAAATTTCCTGGCTACCTTTTTAAGATTTTGGCTGAATTTTGTAGGACTAGAGAACCTTTAGAAAACCATGCATTTCTGGATACTTTTGTTAAGAAATAAGATGTATATCAAAATAAAACTTGATAATTAAGATAACTGAGGTTTGGGGGTCCTATAATAAGAAAACTAAAAGAAATATTTTTATGTATTTTTTATAATTTTATTGATATGTTTTGAGCCTTGTGAACTTGTTTTATTGAACACACTCAAGAAGGTGCTTGTTTGAGATCTAACCAAGCTTGAATAGTGATGTGGGGGAAGCACTGGTGTGCGGCTAATCTGTCAGCACCTGATGTTCACATACAGCTGTATGAATAATTTTGATAGAGATAACAGCCCAACTTAAATGTGATAACACTTGAGTAGGGTAGATATCCCCAATTGATAGAGAACAGCCAGTGGCGATTTTCAGTCAAAGAGATAATAGCAGAGATATCAAGCAAACAGAGAGAAAACAAGAGTGGGTCGGTGGAGATTTACTACCTGGGTTATTCATGAGAAATACAAGCCTATTTAAGAGAAAATGTAGCTAGGGAGTATGCATTGTGGATGAGAGAGAAATTGGGGGAGTGGAATGAGTCTGGGTGTCACAATCATAATATTGGTACCAAGTCCTGATTACTGTTCTTCTGAAACAAACCCTCTGAAGACATCTTCTGAACTCCAAACCACCATCACTTCAATTGCATCATTTGCAACCAACAACCTTCTCATACCAGTGTCCCTGAATTGCTCCATTGAGGTTTAGTGAAGTACTCACTAGTCAGGTCTAATCACAATCTTTTTTTAGAATGAACCACCCTGACTATCCCCATCACTATCCCCATCTTTCACAATGAATCCATTGATCGAGTCATTTCTATTCTATTGAAGCTTGTGATAACATTCTATATTGTCAGACTCTATGATATGAATGTTCTAGACTCTCAGGATCACCCTCCAAAAGATTTGCACACGGTTATCCCTACCCAAAGAGCCGTGCAATTTGGAAACATGTTTCAAGAGTTATTGTTGGTCTGTTAATCTTTTTCCTCATTCACCATTTTCCTACCTCCCTTGTTCTTTGTTTCCTATGGCCTTTAATTAGTATACATGTACCTTATCTACTTTCCAACCCTCACAAACTCTTTCCCATTTACTCTCTCTTCCAAACCGTTCAGTATATAGGTAGAGCATTCGCATGTATATTCTCTAGTTCAATTATTGTACATCTACTTGTTTGCTTTACTCAAACTTGCCAACTTGTCATGAACTACCTTTAACAACATCTTCTCAACAACCACACCTTTGAGTGAGTACTCTAACTTTGTTCATATTAGTTTAAAACACACTTTGAAAGAATGTGACATCATTGGCTGTGGTCAACATGGACTGCAAAGTTCATTCAATCCATAAGATAGAATCCCTTCAGAATATCTATCTCTTCGGAACTATGCACCTGTTCGCAAACATTCCAAAAGCCATTCACTTTTACTGTAGGACTTATATTTACTTTCAAATATCATTTTATTACTATTAGAAACATTTCTGATCAATACTACTAACCATATATCCATCTACACATTTTATCATTGGTAATTAAATTCTGACACTGGGGTGTTAAACTGCATGAGGCAATCATCTAGCTATATCAAGACTAATTACATTTAATGACTTTGAAACTGATGCTAAATTCTTCAGAACTACAAATCAAACAACCAACATAATTGTTCTGTGTAGAGAGAACAAGAAAAAAAAAAGAGGAAATTTCTGAAACTCCATACACCCATGTGGGTGCTTCTCCAAAATGAATTTGAAGCTTCTGAAGCTTCGGTCATGGATCAGTGCCCATATAGTTGGATAGGAATCAATTTGTAATTTCCTATTGTGTTTTAATTGATGTTTCAAGTCCACAAGTACAACAATTGGTAATGTAATGAGTGCAAACATGCGAGGGGATATGTATGCAGTCATTTATATGTCTTCAGGTTCATTGCTGTTCCTCCAGTTGAATCTAAAAATAAACAGAAAAATAACATGCCCCTTCAATCTCATCTGATTCCAAGCAAATCCAATAGATGGTGATGCTTCCTTGGAGACAGTGGTTTTGTGAGGACATCAGCAAGATTGAGATCTGATGGAATGTAGAGTAGCTTGATCTTGCTGGTGTTTAATTTGTGGTCTCTTTGGATAGCAATGCCCAGTAAATGGGCTGGTTCACCTAGATCATGAATTTTAAAGCTGCCCATAATATCCTTGATCGTTTGATCAGCCATTTCATCAGACGATGAGAACCAAAATCCATCATCAATATACCATCCCACTCCTTCTAATTTCCCATGCTTGTCATTCCTGAAGTAAACTGTGCTGTCGGCATCACCTGCTATGAAGCCGATCTTCTCCATCTGCTCCCTGAGAGTCTTGTACCATACCCTCCCTGATTGCTTGAGTCCATACATTCCTTTCTTTAGTTTTCAAACTAAATTTTCAGTTTCAAGTGTTGAGCCTATTGATATGTGAATTACTTCGAAGGTAATAATATGTCGCACAGCAGGTGGAGCTTCAAGACAGTTCTAACACTAATTAAGTCAATCTACAAGACTACTTAGTATAGGTATAGTAAATGCTAAAGTTGAGACTTACCTCCTCAGCGTAGAATAAAACACTGAGGAGAAGTCAGCCGAATAGCCGCTGCCCCATCCCTTTGCTGGTGGGTGCTAATAGGGCATGCACACCCATAGTGGCTCTGTTATTATTATTTATCTACAGCACGAAGATCACATTATGTAATCTACTGATGCATCAGTAGCGCCGTGCAGAAGAAAATAACAAAAACAATATAAAAACATCACTAATGAGAATTCAAGGCCTTGGGCCTCAGAATACATTCTGTTTACACTTTCAGAATCACTTGGCAAACGGTCCCCGAGGCTATGCAGGAACGAACGTGTGCATATATGCGCTTCGGACACGAATGGTCTTCAATAGTCACCAATCGAGCCCCGCGTGACTCTGAAACACTTCCAAACACTCATACGACTATCCAACTTCTATTTCCAACCACCCCTATCATCACTGATCCCCGAATGAAGCCGATCGCTTCGACTTCATTTAAACAAGCACCCGGAGCTTCAAAATGGAGTTTCACAATTTTTCTTGTTCTTTTTTCTTGTTCTTTTGACTGAGTATGGTAGTTAATTACATGATCTATAATTCCCATAGCATCCGGATCGGTTTCAGATGCTCCAAACAACTCCTAGTACATTTTTTGTGCATTCCTCCCCTCATGTAGAGCCTAATAAGAAATGAAAAGGAAATTTTTATTTATTTTATTTGGATTTTATTTTATTTGTTTTTGAATTTTCTTCAAGTTTGCTTGAGGCGAGCTTTAAGTGCCTGTGAGATAATCTAAGCGAGATTTTTATTCTAGCATGGGGGATGCGCTGATGCGGGAGCAAAGTATCAGTGCTTAAAGTCTGCATACAGCAATGCGGACTTGTAGATAGAGAGATAAAAGTAACTTAGCAGTTTTGAGACAACTATTGGGTCCAATAGATCACTTGAAATGATGACGAATGGCTGGTGACGATTTGTTAACAAAGCAAGGGTTGTAGAGATATCAAGCAAAGAGATAGAGAATATGCCAGAGATGTGGAGGTTATACTGCCTTAGATTCTGGGGAAATTTACAAGTGTACTTATAGTGAGAGCTAGCTAATAATAGTCCTTTGTGTTTCCAAGAAGAATATTGGGGTGATGGAGCGGTTCTGGGGTTGCAGTCTACATGAGGGACAAAATGCACAAAATAGTACTGAAGACATGTGTAAAACTTCTGAAACTGATTGTGGTGTGGTAGGAAATGTGGATCATGTGTTTCACTACTATACTGAGCCAAAAGAACAAGAAAAACATTGAGAGAAAATCCTGAAACTCCATTTCGAAGCTCCGGGCACTTGTTTAAATGAAATCGAGGCGATCAGCTTCGTTCGTGGATCGGCAACGATAGGGGTGATCAGGAATAGAAGTCGGAGTGTCGTAATAGTGGATAGAAGTGTTTCAAAGCCACGCGGGGTTCGATCGGTGGCTATTGGAGCCCGTTCGTGTCCAAAGCGCATATATACGCACGTTTGTCCCTGCATAGGCCGGGGATCGTTGGGAGAATAGTCCTAAAAATGTAAACAGATTATATCCTAAGGCCCAAGGCCTTGAACTCTCATTAGTAGTTGTTTTTATGGTGTTTTATTGTTTTTATTCTGTGCGGCACTACTGATGCATCAGTAGATTACGTAATGCAATGTTCGCACGGTAAATAGATAGTAAAATAACAGACTGCAACCCCAGAATTGCTCCATCGCCCCATTATTCTTCTTGGAAACACAAAGGACAATTATCAGCTAGCTCTCCCTATAAGTACGCTTGTAATTCTCATCAGAATCTAAGGCAGTATAACCTCCACATCTCTGGCATATTCTCTATCTCTTTGCTTGATATCTCTACAACCCTTGCTTTGTTAACAAATCATCACCAGCCATTCGTCATCATTTCAAGTGATCTATTGGACCCAATAGTTGTCTCAAAACTGCTAAGTTACTTTTATCTCTCTATCTACAAGTCCGCGTTGCTGTATGCAAACTTTAAGCACTGATACTTTGCTCCCGCATCAGCGCATCCCCCATGCTAGAATAAAAATCTCGCTTAGATTATCTCACAGGCACTTAAAGCTCGCCTCAAGCAAACTTGAAGAAAATTCAAAAACAAATAAAATAAAATCCAAATAAAATAAATAAAAATTTCCATTTTATTTCTTATTAGGCTCTACTAATAACAAAGCAATATATACTACTGGGGATGTGGATTTACCAGTCATATATAACAACATCAAGTTTAATGAACCCTTCAGGCTAGCACATATATACATCCTCCTCTAATTTGCCATTCAAAAAGGCACCCTTGACATCTATGTACCAGAGAGTGAGGTTACATTTGTTGGTAAGCATGAGTATGAGTCTGATGGATGTGAATTGCAATGTAGGGGAGTATGTTTCATTGAAATCAAGCCCTGCAATCTGTGAGTAGCTCTGAACTACGAGTCTAGCCTTGAACCTATTGATTTGCCCTTTATTGTCCCTCTTGACTCTAAAGGTCCATTGGCAGCCTACTATGTTCGTGTTGGGAGGGTTTTCAACACCATCCCATGTATTTTAGCCTTCAGTAGTCTTGAATTCCATGTTGCAAGCCTTTCCATTTGTCCAAGTTGATGCTCTTCATCACATCCTTGTAGGAGTTTGGCTCATTGCTGGCCAGTGTTACGAAGGCAGTCTCAGTTGCCTGTGAGTCTGTTAAACCATGTGCCAATGCAGCCATCTCTCTGGCTAATGCATGGTGTCTCTTGCTGCATCCATACTCTTCATTCAAGAGATTGAGCCATGTGCCCCTTCCAAAGTCTTTTGGGACATAGTTGGTTGATTCATCCAGTGATTCTTTCACCCCTGAAGCTGTATATTCTTCATCTGAGGAATAAAGGATTGTTGTTTATTATATATATATATATATATATTTTTGATTATGTCTAAGGGAGAGAAAGAAAAAATGAG
>QMFG01001484.1:14184-42479 GCA_003314545.1 Ramaria sp. MG151 | reverse complement strand
GAGTCCTGTCCCATATTTCGGACGAGGCCCGAGGTCACCCGAAGTTCGGGCATGACCTTAGCGAAGGGAACGAAGGAGCGTAAAGATTAAGGTAGAATGTATTTGGGTATCTTAGTTGATATCAGAACTGGTTATCATGTACATGAATGAGCGATTTATATATGAGAGGGCTCGGGGATCGGTGACCGAATGACCAAGGTCAGGGTCGTAAGCTATGAAGGGAAGAGATCAAACATGAAGTATAAATAGGTGAAACGTGATGGTCGGGGGCTCATGCCCGGGGACCTGAGGCCTCGGGAATCAGTCGGGGATGGGCTCTGACACCATGAAGTGTTTAGTGAAACAATCAATAACCAGGTCCGATCATAATCTTTTCTAGAAGAGAAGCACCTGGACTATCCCCATCTTTTCCAATGAACTCATTGATCAAGTTATTTCTATTCTATTGAAGCCTGCAATGACATTCCCTATCATCAGACTTTATAAGATGAATGTTCTAGACCCACAGGATCACCTGCTGAAGGATTTGCACATGGTTTTCCCTACCCAATGAGCCATGCGATTCAGAAACATGTTTCAAGAGCTCTTAATGATCTGTCAATCTTTTCTACCATTCACAATTTTGCTACCTCCCTTGTTCTTTGTTTTCTATGGCCTTTAATTAGTATACATGTACCTTAGCTATTTTCCGATCCTCACGGACTCTTCCCCATTTTCTCTCTCTTCCGAACCCTTCGATATATAGCTAGCACATTTGCAGGTGTATTCCCTAGTTCAATTATTGTATGTCAACTTGATCTTTCTACTCATACTTGCCAACTCGTCCTAAAATCACCTTGAACAATAACCTCATATTTGAGTAAGCACTCCAATTCTACTTTTATTAGTTTAACCCACTTCAAAGAATGTGAGATCATTGGCTGTGATCGACATGGACTGCAAAGTTCGTTCAATCTACGAGATAGAATCCTTTTGGAACCCCTATCTCTTCGGAACTATGTATTTTGTTCGCAAACATTCCAAAAGCCATTCACTTTTACTGTAGGATTTATCTTCACTTTTGAATACCATTCTATTATCATTAGAAACATTTCCAAACAGAATCACTAACACCACACCCATCTACAACTTTTATCACTGATATTTGGATTCTGACACAATCCAACAACATTCTTCAGTGTCAGATAGCATTCCTCCACCTATACCAGTGGCTCAGCTACCTATCCATCCTGCTCCTATACCTATGCGACCTATGCAACCTGCCCCAGTACCACCTCAGTTACCCATCCATCCTGCTCCTGCACCAATCCAACCATCTAGGCTTCATCCAATTAATGTTTTGGTTCCACCTGCTCGGTGCCCTGTAATTGAGGCAGATATTCCATGTCATACCCTTGGTCTTCTGGATGTCAAATGTCCAGATTGTGATGCCTGGCACTGGAAAGCAGAGCATCTGACTACTTCTACAATCGCTAGGCCCAGATTTGGAGTTTGCTGTTTATCTGGAAAGATACAACTTCCCAAGTTAGAAGACCCCCCTCGGTCACTGAAAAACCTATTAGAGGGTCAGGATCATCAGAGTAAGGATTTTAGACAACACATTTGTCAGTATAATGCCACTATGGCTTTCACCTCACTGGGAGCCAAGTTAGACCCAAGTGTAGCAGGACCAGGACCCTATGTCTTCAAAATCCATGGAGAGGTGTATCATTGTCACGGCAGCCTGCTTCCTGGAAACATTGCAAGGCCATCCTATGCACAGCTTTACTTTTATGATACAAGTGAAGCTCTAGGGTTTCGGCAAGCTAATAACCGGCAGGAGAATGGGAGAAATACCTTGGAATCCAGAGTTTTGCATGACCTTCAGGAGATGATGTAGGCTTACAATCCAATCATGCACGTTTATTAACAAGCTTTAGAAAGGCTTCGAAATCAGCCAGATGGTGAAAATGTCCTGGCCAGACTTACTTATAAAGCTCACACAGATAGGAGAAGGTAAAATATTCCCACTGGTGATGAAATCGCCATCATTCTCCCTGGAGAAGGCATCTCTGAAGATAGCAGAGATATTATTTTGCAACTTAAAGATGGTGCCCTGAGGAGAATCAAGGAAGACAGCCCTGTATATGCTCCTTTACACTATGTCCTTCTCTTTCCCAGAGGTGAATTAGGCTGGCATCGTAATATTCCACTTAGAGGTCAAGCACCGGCATTCTCTGAAGATGGAGAGCCATCTGAAGATAAGAATGTAACAATGGCCAAATACCATTGCTATCGTCTATTTCTACGTGACATTGAAGCTCAAACTTTGTTCAGGTCTGGAAAACTCTTTCAGCAATATATCATTGATATATGGGCAGCAACGGAGCAGAATAGGCTTAAATGGTTTCGCTTTCATCAAGACAACTTGTGTGCAGAGCTTTACAATCAGATGGCAGATACCTTCTCAGGATTGGATGATGATCTCAATCCTGCCAATAGGGGGAAAAAGGTCATCCTACCAGCCACATTTACTGGGAGCACTAGGGATATGATGGAGAATCTTCAGAACTCGCTTGCTATTGCCAGGAAATACGGTACTCCCGATGCATTTCAAACCGTGACTGCCAATCCCCAATGGCCTGAAATCAAAAACGCCCTCCTCCCAGGACAGTCTTCTCACGACAGGCCTGACTTGGTTTCCCAGGTCTTTCATCTTAAGATGGAGCATCTGATCAAATGCATTACAAAATATGATATCCTAGGTCATACTGTGGGTCAGGTGTATACCATTGAATTTCAAAAGTGGGGCTTGCCACACATGCACATGCTTATATGGTTTCATCAAGATGCCAAGATCAGAACAGCAGCTGACGTGGACTCTTTGGTCTGGGCTGTTTTTCCTGATCAACAGACTCACCCCACTCTCTACAAATTGGTCTGTGACCTGATGACACATGGGCCCTGTGGATCTGAAAAACCAAACGCTCCTTGCATGAAGGGTACAACATGCACTAAACATTTTCCAAACCCATTTCAAGAGGAAACTTCCATTAATGGAGAGGGCTACCCACTCTATCGTCATCCTAATGATGGAAGAAAACACACCATCAGAGAACATTTAATGGATAATCGGAACATGGTCCCATATTGTCCCTGGCTTATCATGGAGTTTCAATGTCACATCAATTTCGAACTCACCTTCAATGTGCAAGCCATCAAGTATATTCACAAATATATTTACAAGGGCCATGACAGGACCACAATGGAGTTTGGAAAGAACAAAGATGAGATCGAACAATACCTTGATGCACATTATTTCAGTTCACATGAGGCCTGTTGGAGACTCTTTGAATACAAGATGCATGTCCAGGTCCCTGCTGTAATGTCTCTCCCTGTTCACCTTGAAGGCCAACATACCATCACCTATGATGCAAATTTGGATCCTGCAGCTATCCAGCAGAGGGTTGAGGGCTCCAAAACCAAGCTCATGGCTTACTTTGATGCAAATAAAGAATATCCAGAGGCACATCACTTGCTATATGTGGAGTTTCCAGAGAAATTCATCTGGGAAGCAAGGTCAAAAAAGTGGAAACCTCGCCAACGTGACTTTAGTATCGGAAGGGTTCATTTTGCAGGGCCATCTGCTGGAGAGTGCTTTTACCTGCGTACCCTTCTCACAGTGGTCAGAGGGGCTACATCTTTTGATGATATTAGATCATTTCAGGGAACAGTGCATTCTACTTTTAAGGCTGCCTGGTTAGCACGGGGACTTCTAGAAGATGATTTGGAGTGGAGACTCTGCCTACAAGAGGCGGCAGGCATCCAGACTGGATCACAGCTCAGGAGGCTGTTTTCCACCCTTCTCCTACACTGTTCCCCCTCTGACCCTGCTCATCTCTGGGATCTCTTTAGGGAGCACATCTGTGATGACCTCCAGTATCAGCTCCAACACAGACATGGTATTCAGCATGTTACAGAGGACCAAGTGTATGACTTTGGACTCTTTCTCATCGACAAGATCTTGCTCCAGGCAGGAAGGTCTTTGGATCAGTTCCAGGATATGCTTCAGATCACAGGCCACTGGGAGGATATTGTTGGAAACTGTTTGATAGCAGAACAGAGGGACTATGATTCAATTACTGAGCTGGAGAAAGCTTCCATCAATATCGCCAAGCTTAATCCAGGCCAAAAGCATGTCCATGATAGGATCCTCAATTCAGTATTAACCAGGGAAGGAAAACTGTTTTTTGTCAATGGACCTGGTGGCACATGAAAATCCTTCACTTGGAATACACTCACTCATCCCTGCAGGGGAAGAGATTTCATTGTCCTTTGCATGGCTTCATCTGGCATTGCTGCATTAATCCTTACTGGGGGAAGGACCTCTCACACCATGTTTAAGATTCCACTTGACATCCACGAGTCCTCCATCTGTGATATTAAAAAGGGATCTGACAGGGCAGAACTCCTCAAGAAAACCAGGCTTATTATCTGGGATGAAGTTCCTATGGTCTCATATGACCAGATGACCCTCTTCCAGTCCTCTACAGTCCACTCTCTGTGCTTCAAAGCAAAGGCCAACCTCAGCTGTCTATACCTTGCACTGAGGAAGGGCTTTTTCTTCTTCACCACAGTCTTGAATGAATGTTTCCTGAGAACTCTTCTGACTGTTTCTGAGGAGACTGGGTGGGGGATAATTGTATTGATGTGTTTGGTTACCTGAGTAGCATTGGCAGCTCTGCCAGTAGCAATTTGTGATAAAATAGCATATTGATCTCTAGAGGAAAGCTTGTGGGGACAACCTCCAGAGGAGAAGCGCCGGTTGGGACAGAGAGTTCTGAGAGTCCTGGATACTGTGGACTGGCTGAGGCCCAAGTCCTGAGGCAATAGTGCAAGTGGAATGACCATGAGAGGCCAAGGAGAGGATGTTTTCTTGGTGAGCAGAGGAAATGGGGTGCATTGGAGTGTAGTGAAGTTCTGGACATGTTGGAGGGGATTAAATACCTTAATTTGAGTTCTCATGAAAGATAAGGTTACTATAGTAACCATCTATCAAGGGTTGCATATTATATAATAGATGGAGCATCAGATTCTGATTGTTCTGATACCATCTCACAAAACTGAGTCAATGGGCCCTTGATTTGAATTGCCCATATCCTCAACACCCCTGATCACAATTATATAATTTTTAATAGTTGCATAGCCCTGATCAGATTCGTTCTTTGATGCGCCAACACTTTTTTCATATATGTTTTATATTCAAAGCTATTCAATGAATAATCCAAAAGCACCAAACATTGACTTAGTTTTGTGAGTCACTGTACATTACCACTTCATCTACGAGTGAATAGCAAATGGGGACATTGTGGTCCACTATGTCCCAGGCAACAAGAACATATCTGACATACTCACAAAGGCCTTACCAAAGCCAAAGTTCAATGAGTTTTCTAAGGCACTGGGATTAGGCCTTGGATGATAGAGGAGTTGGTGACCATGTATCACAGTCATGTTCCCAGCCAATCTCTGGAACCCTCCAGAAACCTGGGCCCTTCTGGAAACCCTTTTTATTCTTACTATTCTTGTTCCCTGACATCATTCCATTATTACCCCCCATCTCCATGTTACAGAAATCTTTCTTGATAGTTACAAAACATGTTTCACCTATATTAGTTATCCCCAAACCAAATCCCCAAGACCCTTAGTACATAAACCTGAATTCTCTTGTATGTTCCTCAGTGCTGATATCAACTTAATACACCCCATTCTCTCTCACTCTTACTCTCACTCTCTCTACACTACAACCCATGATGACCCCCAGCTCATCTGGACCCTCCAGATACTTGGACATCCAAAATACAGGGACAGAACACTGAGTTGGTGTAACACATAAGTTGAAGCCAAGTCCCTCTGATCTTCCTGGAAGTCTACTGGAACCTCTGGAACCCCGATATATGCTAAGTGACCCTCCCCGGAAATATCATCATCATCCCTGGATGTCATTTATCATCAGTAACAGCCTGCCATTTAACACCATGGCTTTGATCAGGGGGAGTGTTGGAATATTCAACCAGTCACAGTTAATCTCTTTTCTTACTTCCAGCTTCCTGGCACTATTATGAACTCTGCCATTAAATAGTCACCTAGTTAGTGTACAACATGTCTCATCTTCTTAACTTTGAGATGTAGGTAGATTTGATCAGACTCAGACATGTTAGGAAGGAAATTGAATAAAGATATGGACTATTTTTCTTATTATTTTCTTTGATATTCTTTCCATTTTTCTCAGTATCCTTTACCATACTCCCACACTCAATCACACCAATCTTATTCATCCAAGTCGAGGGGAACCAATCCCAGGACATCACACACAATCCATCCTACTATCAGCATCATTTCGAGTTGAGAACTCAATCCCACAATGAGTCAAGCTGAGCCACAATCATCATTATGAGCTAGGGAAACATCACCTCCTCAAAAATTACTCAAAATATTTATCTGAGTTGAGGGACCTGCATATATGGGGTCCAAATGAGCCTTCTACACCCTTAAACATCCCTGGAAGTATTCCCCCAATTCTCTATGTGACTCCACAGCTCCAATCAACTCAAATTCACTCAATGGACACCCAGGGGCAAGTCCCCTTGACTTTTTCCCTATATTCCCCCCCCCCCCTTCTTTCTATTGACCAATTTTCCATTGCTCCACATTCACTCAACCCAGAACAAGCTCCACCACTTCACATTTAACCCCCTTTTTATCCTGAACATTTATGAACATTGTCCTTCCATATTCCACCCCTAGCCCCATTATCATCCCTTTTCCCTATCTCATGACATTTTTCCGAGAATAACATGCCTTAAAACCCCTGAACTCTTTTGTATATAACAAGGACATTATCTACAGAAAATACTATCAAGTTTTGCAGTTATTTTTTGAGTCTTTGAGTTGAAATTCTTTTCAAGAGTGTTATTATCACTCTCTGTCTATCTCTGCTTGCTACTGTACCTCTTAATTTTTAACAAGACATGATTGCATTCTGACTCTTAATTAGCCATTCCATAGGTAGCTAGTTATACAATCATTTTTGTGAAGTTGAGACCCATTCCATAGTTGCAACAGAAGGATGAGCACAGACACTGGAAAACAGATGGTGAATGCTCTATCAAAGAGAGGATTCCCACGTCTCCAGGGATTGATGGCGCGTTCGCTTATATAATAAGCGCCCCATACAACGATGCAATACACAGGGATTAGGAATTAATCTCAACACCTTATAAGAATTATCACCCAGCACAAAAAAAAAGAGCAATAGCTAAGACTAAGGCGAACGGCACGTTCTTGTGCTTTGAATTTGTGGCCAAACAACACACTGATAATCAGCAGACACTATGAGGTACATGGAAGAAGTGATAGAAATTAGGCAGACTGAGAGATGTTGTCTTCCCTTACATCATTAGGACGTTTTCTGCAACTAGTGATAAATATCCTGTACCTGCGGTGTATCATTTCAAACTAACGCCAATCCTCGATAATCGGCGGCATGATGAAACGCCAGTATCTCAAAAGTTCTCAAGTTAGGAAGAACCAAGAGGTAGTAGCTTACTATAGTATATAAGAACCATGTCTGCAGCAAGCGAGATAAGGAAGAATGCTTCGGATCATGCTTCACCATACAGTAGATAAGGCGTGCGAGGTGCATGAACCGACATACCCGGCCAGCATACCATTTTAACATAAAGCAGTGAGATCGGGCCAGCTACAGGCTATAGAACTTCCACTTTTGGCCTTCCCAACTTCGAGAGTTCGCGTCCACGTGTACTGTATAGTCGCTCGGTTTAACAAATTATGAGCGAAATATCAAAGTGTTAAAGTCATCAGAGCATTGGACTTGGGGAATATTTATTTGGAATTGGAACTTGGAAATATGCATGACGATGTGCCCCGTTGGGTGCCGACTTGTCGATATAGTCCAAAATCAAATACAAAGCGGGGACAGTCAAAATTTGTGGTCCGTGTGTTGCGGCGATAAGCTTCGTCTGTAGAGCCTGTGACTGGGAGCGGGGATCTTTGAGGGAGGACGAGGAAAGGGTAGACCATTATTGCGCAATGTGTCGATCTTACAGCTGAAAGATTGACTACTCTTCTTGTTGTTGCTGCGTATGCAATGTTGGAGTGGATTCACCGCAGAATGATAACACTGGTTAGATAATGTCTTACTCAACGCTTGGATGTTGTACAAATCAAAATACACAACATCATATACCTATTCGTTTGTCAATGGGAAATCCTTGTGACGTGGACTGTTGGCGACACCTATTGCTCACCTATACACTGTTTGGTGGAGAAAATGTCCTCCATCTCCCTGCCTAAATGACATCACATAGCACTGGTATGGAGACGCTGGGATTGTACCCTGTCCTCCATCGCCAGAAACAGAAAGTGGAGGGGGGTTATGATGGATACACATGTTAAGGGGCTTGTTTGGCTGTCTCCACCAAAAAATGATCGGACGGAAAATCTATCAAGCAGCATACCCAACACCCAGCAGAAACCAGTTGGGCAACCAGTGGGGCGTGCCAGCGAAGCATCGAGGATGCACTTGATACGCGATCATGGGGTATGGGGTAGATGCGGAGTGGCCCTGCCCATGATGCACGTTCACGCTCATCAGAAGCTGGAAGAAATCTGCGCCGTCAATCACTTTGGCAGATCACAAGTTAAAACTCACGATCGGCTTTCACCGATGTATGCATATCGCTCGTGATCTGGACAGATTAGGTATAAGAGAGAAGAAAACATACCTCGTGTTGCCGACGTCAGAAGATTCCTTGTGTCCATCCTTAAACCCGCGAGAACAATACCAAGGACTTCCAAAGAATTAACTTTAGAAATGAAGTTACTACGAGAAAAGCAACTAGTATTGGATGGTAGGTCACTTCGTATCCCTCGAGATGACTGTACAGCCATTTCATTACTGAGCAACTTAGCTTAGCCTTCATTTTGGATGACTCAAGATACATCCTTCTTCCACTGCCCTTCCCCAATCCTGTCAGGACAAAGGAAGTTTGGAACAATAGTCTAGCGGAAGAGGGTGAAATATTTTGCAGGTGAAAACAGTAACTGTTCCAGCGCTGGTGGCGCAATATGGACACAGCGCAAAGCAGAGAAACAAGCGACCAGTCATTGTTCTAGCTTCGCGGTTATCAAAAATATGGGGTGATTAGCCACCAAATGTGTGTCAAGAAAGCAGTGTCGGTGCTGGGGACAATCCGGGTCAACCAGATTCGATTCAACATCAACGAATAGTTCGAGATCTTGGTGGCAGCTCTTCTCCGATGTGACGGGCGGTACTTTCCGAGCGCAACTACTGTGGCGTGCGATTCTCGGTAGGCTTCCAGGCGCAACTTTCGCAGAGGAGTGAACCAATTCTCCAGTAATTCGAAAACAACTGGAGATTAGGGGAGGTAGTTACAGAACAAACCTTCTGTGGTTTTGAATCAACCTCTTCTAGTTATACACAGTTAAAGAATGTCACGTACTCGGACACATTGAGTCATGAGGCTGGGCGAGTTGGTGTGACATTACGAGTACAGCCGCCTCGTTTCCGTTTCTATTTCCTTTTTGGAGTTCACATCTGGATCTGGCATTCTGAATAATTCAGAAACCATGTTGTCATGATACTCGTGGGGAGGCATGATCAGAATGAGAATACGTACTCACAGCGCATGAACTATTGCCAAAATAGTGAAGATTACCGCTCTTAGCTGCCACGCACGTTCGAGTGTGCCGAGCCTTCCCGATCATCTGACAGGTACAGACGTGATTAAAAAAACTATGAGTTCATAGGTTCACATCTGAAAACCCAGTGACGCAGACATGGCCCCACTAGTTGTCTTGTCATCTTTCAGGAGTTGAGATGTAGTGGGAGCATAAATTGAGCCGAACGAGAGCGTACATGCATGGTGGGGTGCAAACTGTACCGCAGCTGCTCGTACAACAAACTTGAAATACCTGGCAGCAGACTCATTAAAATGCATTTGAACAAATGTGACAAGCTGAAGACTTTTGTCCTGAGGTTGCAGAGGCAGCTGAGGCATCAGCACTCAGGCGCGTCTGGCCCGAGCCTGACAGGTGACACGAAAGTGGGGTATATGAGAAGAGGCGAACGAAGGTAGGAACGGAAGACTTCTGAACTCCGCATCTTAGCGACCTTTAAGCGAATGGCACCTGAAGTGCCTTAGCACCACAAGCATGGGTAGCGTTTATCGAATTCAGGGAAAAGAATTAGACAGCGAGCAGGCGAGAAGCATGTCTGTCGCTCCAACACAGTTGAACGAAAGAGGAGGTTGTGGTCGGTTTGTGGCTGACGCAAGTGTCAGATAAAGCTTCGAGCTCCAAGGTTATGGAGGAGAATGCCGGCTTGAAAGAGATAGCATTAAAAGTTGTTGCTTCTCACGTCCCATGATATTACAACGGTCGTATTGGCAATGGGCCTTACGGAAACGTGCGGGCGGGAGAGATGATAACCGCTGTCTTGATAAGACAACGCCGACGACTTCGAAAATAAGTGTGAGGTCAAACGATACGACCTCCAGGAAAGTCCATAAAAGCATTATGATGTTATGGAACCAAAATATGATAAGAGCTTTCAATCGCACCACAGCTGAGTGAAGTAAAATGCACACGAAGCTAAAAAATAAAAGTATTGCGACTTTTCCCAGGATTTTCCGAGTGTGGAGACTTGTGCGAAACTCTTGACGAGTACATCTAGACTCGGAGACCGGTATTTTAATTCGCGAATTTCGCCATGAGGCCGCAGGGAATAACCCGGGCGAGTTTGAATCTCAGATGGCCCATGGCCTTTGGGGGAAGATTACCGTTCAGCCGAACGTAAGAAGAACCCTAAAAACCTACGGAAAATCGCCGCCAACATTGCCTGCTAGCAGGTGTTGTATAATTTCCATGCGTTCCTATTATGTACACACGACATTTCATGTCTTGGCTAATGAGTAGAAGCGTACATACCTATTGTACCATAGAGCCACTGGGGTTCTAAAACTACTTCTCTGCCATGCTTCTGCCAGCTTTAGAGAAGGAGAGGGAGATTTCTCGAAGGGCACCCAAGTGGTGAGCGAAATCTCATGATCATGATCAGTAGGGGAAAAATTTGCAGGGACCAATCAGGGGTGAGCATTCCGGTCGTGTGACGGTTTACTCCTTCTGAAGCGCGCAGGCTACTCGAAGACCTTATAGAGTCTCTACCTTCCCAACATGTTGAACACTTCCCTTAATTTTGGATACGATAACGGTATTACAGGTACGTATCCACGAGCCTGCCTTTTAGAATCCTACAGCTCTCCGGAATCCCGTTAAAACCTCAACCACAACGGAGAACGGGCGACTTACAGATGAATATGCACGCCTCCCCAGACGACCGTCGAAGTAAAGGGCACACACGCAGACACTCCACGCCCACCGTCGTGGTCAGCCCGTACAAATGCAAGGGCTCAACTACCACGCTGCACCAGCTCCTCCGCATCAACACCCACAACCTCCATCTTGCGGCTCAGCCTGTAGTTAACCTCACACGGCTGTACTCACCATCCCTGGCTTCTTTTACTCCCTACAGCGAGAGCATAGACTCGCAAGGTCCTGCTTCAGGTTCACTGCGCGCTCATATGCGTGTCCGCTCACAATCGCTTTTCTCAATACCCAAAAGAGTGGATAGCCCAGACGCGGATAGTGGTATCGCTGGCATAGATACGCCTCCATCTCAGCAGCGGCCACGTTTGTTTTCCCTGTTCGGAATTAGTTCCACTGTCGTGTCCCGTCCAGCTTCTGCTATTGCCTTGGATGTGGAGGAACCAAGGTATTCGTTTTCGAGTTCCCCACCATCTTCACCCTCCTTATCAATCCCATCCATCTCGCGTACACACTCGACAGCGGCGTCCAGCTCCCTCCCTGGTACCCCTCCACCACTTCCACCACTCCCTACCCGTCAGAAGAAGAGAAACCGCGATACAATGTTCGGTTGCGAAGGCCGCAAACGCGCACCATCGCTGCCTATTTCCCCTGCTCTCCGAAACCTTGACCCCTCGCCTTCTCGTAACCGTGCGCGCGAGCGCGCCTTTTCGGTGCTCGACCGCAGTAGCATGACGAGGCTTGACCGTAGGAAAACAACACGGTCCCGCTCCCCCGGATATACATCCAAAACACCACGCTCAAGTTCACCCTCCTCTCCTCAATCGTTGGCTGCCCTCGAGGCTTCTTCGGTGTTCATGCGCATAGCCGCAACATGTGCCATTTGTGGCACGTCTGGCCCCGACTACCCGCGCTGTCCCGGATGCGGTGACGCGTGGTGCTCGAAAGCGTGTCGGATGGCGGCAAGAATGGAAGCCAGTGGCGGCGAGAGGACCCGGGGACATGGCTGTAAAGGGAAGGGAGCGATTCGGAGATAGGCAAATGGATCTGGAGATAGATTAGACGTGGAGGGAACCATCGAATGACGGGAGTTGACGACATATATGAAGGTGGTTGGCAAAAATTGCGCCTACGAGCTTGCTTGTGCGCATGACAAAAGTTCGGTGTTGACACAACCGCAACAGCTGATAGGCTATGCTTTGATCCCCATTGTCCACACTATTTTGTAGCGTTTGTATGCACAGCGATGCAATTGTGATTTATGACTAGTAACTATATGTCGCTGTGTCTCACATAGGGGGATTTTCCCCATGGGAAATCTTTCCTATGCCTGTGCCTAGATGTATGCGCTGATAATGAGAAACACTGGCAGGACGAGCGGTGTATTGTCATTAGAAAGCACATGAGGTGGGCTGGACAGTTCACGATTAATTAACCGTAGAACGTGGCATCACAACGTGATACGCGTGAGACGAATGCAAATAGTATGGACCCCAAAAGTTTTCTGATTTTCATATATGGATGCTGTAGATGCTGCACTGCGCGGGTTTCCTTCGTCTCGAGGGATGTTCTGAAGAGATCGCAGTTTGCCGTTTCAATGCGTGGCAATTTCATTATCACGTCAATAAGATATGAAACAGATGTTTTGTCTTTAGATATTATGATGTAAAGAAAGGCTTATCTGGAGGTACTGCCCAAGATGCGTAGCGGTAAAGACGACGGGCCATCAACTCTGACAGTCTCGCGTAAATTTGTGCCAGTCTGGTCCATGTTTTAGTTTAGTATTGATGACTGTGGCATTCAATACGAGTTATGATGTTGAAGATTATCACCAACGAGCTATGAGACCGGGGCCATTATAAGGCCATTAGTTGCTTACCGTTACGAACCATAGCTTAGTAGCGGACTTGGGAGCAAGACAAAGATGTAAACCTTTATGGGTGCAGCGTTTTCGTCACACATAGGAGGCATAGGAAAATTTCTGAGAAAAACTTGAAGCGTTTAAACATTTCTACATTATTCTAAACTGTAGAGCGTAAATATTTAGCTAAGGTTCTCCAGAGCTTTCCATAGATCACCAGAGAAAACTATTACAACCTGGAAAACTTCAAAGATTCTTGGGGTTTATTTCCTGGCTAAGAATTCTTCAACTGCTTTTTCCATTTTCTTTAGTTCACCTGAGGGAGAGACCTTCTTATCCCCCAGTGAATGTCTTGTCACCTTTTCATGTCAAACTGAGAGGAAACTGTGTTTGGATGCAAATGGTTTTTAGTGGTTGGTGTTGAATTTCCCCTCAAACAGATTGATTTGCATTTGAGAACCAGTTATAAATCAACAAAGAGAATTTAACTATGGCATGAGTTCATGCGATACGTTATGTCGCAAGCTCGCAATGTTTCAACATTGGGCATAATAATGCAATAAGAGTTGAACAAAGAAATATCTCGCGATCTGAGTTGAGTCAGCGATCACGTGAGAGCGCTCAATATTCTGCACAGCTTTGATACCGAGTCACGCGACCAAAATTTGGCAACAGCTATCCTTCTCTTATTCCGTATGACCTGGGAGCCATATCGGCTCGAGCTCTTTGTATTCGGGTAGCGGGAAGACTATGCCCTCGCCAGTCACACGATCTTCCCGAGTACTTGGTTCTGTGGTTTCGTGGCAATTTGACACTGGCATCAGGGCACATGTACGGTCCGTAGAACCCTGGACGGAAAACTGTACATCACCGTTATGTGGCGTTCTTCACCGACCGTTCCCCTTCCAGCTCAAACCTGTACCGGCTCCACGAATACCTCTCACCCCTAGACTTATTCCCTCGTTTCATCTTTGATCTCTATCAATTTCGCACTCTCTTGTCTGCGGCTGCATAAATCCTCAGAGAAACCCAGGCATATTTGTATGTTGAACTCCAGATACGCTATGTGAGTGTCTCTTAGAGCTCTCTCTCCTGGGAAGAAATTGAAAATAACGGCAGCCTCATGAACATTAATTGCCCGAGAACTCGGACCGTCGACCTCAAAAATGTCATCACGAGGGGAGGGAATTGTCCCATCTTGCGATCTGGATCTTTCCCTCTCTAGGCATGTCGTGCCTATGTGTAGTATTCGCAGGTGATTCATATCATATCAATATATTAATAAGGATGAAGCCGTTACTCCAGGTGGCTCCTAGAATTCTGTGGCGCTCATCTCTGGGCAGGGCCAGAACAGGAGTGAAAAATATATAATGCAGCATGTGCATAAGTGTATGACTCCTCAAGCCCTCATTTGACGACTAATTACGTCTGTGAAGGTAGTGCCGTCGTATCGTAGGAATTGGGAGATGCACATTTTCCTAATGAACTCCCCCTTGCGGACTTTACCCGACACATGCATGCTGTGGCACCTCCGTTGTCTCCGGTGATGCACAAGACGGATATTAAAGTTGGTGAGATATCCAATGCTAAACCAATCGAACTTCTTAGATGGTGTGGTGCTTCAAGTTAACGTTTCAATCGTCCCTCTCTTAGCCAATTACGCCCTGGGAAAGGCTGAAAAAATAGCTTCTACTTGTTGCCCTCATGACTTGAGACAATCAAGAACATTTATCTGCGCAAGCACCAAGAGATAATTTTCATGGGACGGAGCAGTATAAAAGAGAGATGGACAAAGGTAATCTCATATCAGATACTTTGATGCAAGGCCGCTACTAGGAAGATTTTACAGAATAGTCTTAAGATAAATTTATTGTAGTAGTGTATAATACAGTGGGCTTGGCAGAAGCTTGAGGATAGTGAAGTCAGAATGGTGCTATCACTGGAGGCATATGGTTGTTTTGCCTTCAGAAAAACTGGGAGGAATTTTGAAAAGTAATACAGTATCTCCACATTTTTAATGTTTATATATGGCTTTTCCATTGTTTTAGAGAGCACCAGAGGAAACTATGATGAAGCATTAAGAAACTCGAGTTTGTTCTCTTTCATGATGAAGAATTATGCAATTCAGCCATTTTTCTTCAGAGTTTTTCTAGTGGAAAACATTCTCATACCCACAGCACCATCACGTGACGAGGATCCAACTCGTATGTAATTGGCGCCTTATTTCCTGTTTAGCCCTCGATGCCTCTGTTTACGCCCACTCGATCTCTGCTCAATCCTCAGTTCGAGGGCTACAAGCTTAGTTTCACACCCTCTCCTCATCTCCAACATGTTCCACTTCCCCAACGAGCCACACAATCACGCAAAGGAATCAATTCATGGGGATTTCAGGATGTCGCAAGCCGAGTGCGTCACAACCACTTGGCGGTAGGTGAGGATAGCGCTATGTATGTCTCAGAGGACGGAAGCGTCGTTCTTGTGCTTTTGGAAGGAGAGCAGTCAGATGAGAACAATGAGTTGGTGCGCCTGAAAACCATGTATTTTATCATATCTCTTCGCCTGATGCTCTCACCAAGTAGGATGGCGTTTCTCTGCGTGTCGTGTTTCAGCTTCCTGAGTATGCGTCCAATTCTACTCCTGTGCATGCAGAATATCCTGCCGCTGCGTGGCTATCGGAGGATATGTGGCTAGTAAGCGATGGACATGGAATGGCATTTCTTATCCGCATCCTTGACGATCGTTCATCTGCAAAAGTGTTGGCTTCATGGGAGCTTTTAATAAACAATGCTGCGGTGCCGTCTCCATTCCAACTACACCATGCTGCGATTGTAGCACCTGATCTTGCCATCGCGATACTCTCTTCGCCGGCCCCATCTTCCGGAGAGCCTTCTTCCTCAAAAGGCAAAGAGCAACCAATGTTCGATCTACGGGCTGTTCATGTCCCTCTGTCAGACACTTCAGCTTTTTCACCTGTTCCGTTCGAGGTGAGGTGGTGTCGTCGAGGGACAAACATACCCATTTTCGTGAAGTACGTCCCATCGCGTGACGCTTCTCTCCTTATCGGTGGCTCGTCATACTACGATATCGCCTCGCAACCTGCACAGCCCTACGACCCAGCACCAGATGAGCTAGCACCAATCCCGCGTGCTGGAGACATCAACGACACCGCCACAGCAACCCCCCCACCGCCATATTCTTGGAATCAGACAGACGACACTTTAACACTTGCCTTTGCTCTCCCAGGAACGACACCCAAAACGAGTATCCATGCCATATTCGAGAAAGGAAAGCTGTCCATTCGTGCAGGCTCCCCGCTAATGGCACAGCCGCAATATGATGGTGCACCGTTGTGGGATATAATTCACCCTGCCTCCAGCCTTTGGACCTGGGAGCGCGGCACCGTGACCAGTGCGGGATTGCTTACCATGCATCTTGACAAGGGTCATCCAGGCACGCGGTGGAGTCATGTTTTTGCACAAGGGTTTGAAGAGCACGAGGTCCCTGAGACACTGGATCCCTCTGAGCTCGCGAGCATTAGGGAGACACTCGACAAGTACACAGCATCGCTTCAAGAAAAAGCGGGAGAGCTTGGTCAGGGTGTTCCGAGTCTCGCGGAGGGTGAGCGGGACAACGAGGTCGACTCAAGCGTGGGCCACTCAGTTTCACTCACGTGGGTCGCCAACGATGGCAGTACCAGCGGTCCAGAGGATGATTCGCCTGTAGTGGTGCTGTCACTTCCCTTACCTGGGGCGAAAGACAGACTGTCACTAGTGGTAAAAAACGACATTGACGGCCCACTGTACACCCTCGACGATACGGGGTTGGTATGGAAACACCTTGCGACGTACCCTGCCTTAGCATTTGTGCTTGCCTCTAAGCGCGATACAAGGTTTACATTCCATGTCTTGTCCAACATTGTCCTCGCGTTTGATAGCGGCGCGCGTAATAATGGCGGTGGTAATGTCTACATCTACCGCGGGTGTGCGTCTGGCGACAAATGGGCGAAACAATGTGTTTTTCAGCAACAGCCTGGAGCAGGTGCACTTCTAGGCGTTGGATCTGTATCGTCAAAAAAAGGGGAACAAGTTTTGCTCTGCTTGTCCGAACGCGAGTTGACTGTCTGTCATGAAGTGTTCTAAAACCACGAAAGGCTTGAAGCAATTTTTTGGCAGAAAAAGAATTTTTGTACTAGTAAATATAGGTATGCATGTAGTAGGTACAGTAAATCTCTGTGTCCCCAACACTCAGAACGAAAACCGAACGATCAAAAGCACGAAAATCACCTGTGCACAGGAAATACACCCTACTGCGCCAAACTGAAAACATGAAATCATTTTGAAGACAAACAACTCCCTGATGCAACAATGTGAAGGGGTAGGGGGTGACAAGATAGACATAGGGCGGAGATATTACACAGTTTAATCCGTTTTGAACGGGTTTTCGCTGGTGTCCATCAGCCCCTCGACTTTGACTACCCCGCTCGGAGCATCCCCCGAAGGTGGTAACGGGGTAAGCTGAGGCTGCTCCTCGGTCGACCTAGGGTCTAATGGCGGTAACGGCACTTTGTCGTGCTGCAAGTTCTTGTCTTCCAGCTTGCCGAGAAATCGATGGACAGGATTCGGATCAGTAGGACCATCTTCAGCAGGCTCACTTATGTCCATATCGCCATCCCGCTCCAACAAATGTGAGCCTCTACCCACCTCCATGTCTCCACGATTCATCCCATCTCTCTCATCCTCAAGCTGCGCCAAGAGAAACCTTGTCACGTCTTCTTTCGATCTTCTTAAGGAAGCCAGGAACGATGAAGATGCTGTGGTCTCCTCGTCACTTTCCTCGTCGCTGTCAAACCGTTCGAATTCGAGTGTGTCATCTTCGTTCTCATTGGCCCCAGGATGAAAGGATATGGGCCCGTTAGCTAACGCGCGTGCGAGTCCTCCCAATGGTCCCGCGGGAATCCGTAAGCCAGGGCCATTGTGCTCGTCAGATTCCTGTCCCAGCGTGGGAGGGAAGATCTCTGGAAGTCCCAATGGGGTATCATACCCATACCGGTGAGCGACACGATCCTTGACCCATGCATACCATTCTTCCTTGCTTCGTCCATTTAACAGCGCGATGACGATGACCGTCATGTTGTCGCACCCAATACCAGTACTGGCGGAAGGAGAAAGGCACAATTCCATCAGCGATTCACAGACCCCTGTCAGCTCATTGCCGTCGTGTATCATTCGCCGGACCGAATCTACAACCTGTTGAGACGACAGACAGTCCCAAATGCCTGGCCAGGAGATGAAGTCATGAAAATTGACAGTACTTCGTTGGGTAGCAGATACGCACCATCACAGGCAAGTACCAGAAACTCATCTTCATCCGTCAACTCATGCACAGTGATGTCAGGGTCTGCTGTGATGATTTGCCGCTCAGGTGACAGGGCGTAATTTTTCTTGAACTCAAAGTCGCCGATTGCACGAGAAAGTGCCAAGTTTCCTATATACATTGTAAGCAGCGATGGCAATGGAGAGAACATCTCAGCACACCGTTTACCCGACCGTACTCTATGTATCCACCTGCTGCAGTAATGCGCGAGGTTTCCGCTACATTGG
Source organism: Ramaria sp. MG151 (assembly GCA_003314545.1). NCBI lineage: Eukaryota > Fungi > Basidiomycota > Agaricomycetes > Gomphales > Gomphaceae > Ramaria > Ramaria sp. MG151. Next base: position 23,615 of record QMFG01001484.1, on the reverse strand, counting down.
CGTCAGTCCCTGCGTATCTTTATCGTCGCCTGGCGCAACTCACTCTCATTCTGAGGTTTATGGTCATAGCTGAGAGGTTTTGCTATTCCTTTAATACTGATGATAGATCTCGAGTCGCCAGCATTGGCCTAATTGAGCTACATTAGTAATAACCAAGAGGTTAGCATGGAGGGACGCACTACGTATAATTTACGATCTGAAGTAAGCAGTGCAGCTACTGCTGTACATCCAGAAGGGTCGTGAAAGAATGAGGGATCTGAAGCACATAACGAGGAAGATCAATTCTAGTCGATTCACAAGGCTAGATAGGAAACAAATACCAGCTCGGATATCCTCATCTGTGCCTAGGAAGGCTTTCTTGAGCGCAGTATCATAGTGCCTTTCGTGGTATGTTTGGTCGGTCGTAAGCCGCTTGTGTACATTGCGTCCAGCAAATTGGGCAACCGTCGCGCCTGCACACATAATCAAACTCTGAACGTACAAGAAGCAGAGAACACGTACCGCCGTGACCATCATACACCGCAAAAAAAGCATTCTTATTTGGAGAACCATCCTCGTCTAAATCTAGAATGGTCGCGTGCGCATCCTCCATGGCTTGAAAGCGGACATAAACAAGTCAGGATGGTAGTACAGGAGATATAGTATGCCATAGAAACATGGCTTGGTTAGATGAGGAAGATGATGAGGACAGCATCAGCTTTGGAATACATGTTTTGAAGACTTTGGAAGTTCGATCATGTGTGCATACCAGGACCAGAGTCCTGCTTGATATAGCCAGAGGCCCCGAAAGAGAGATCAACTTACATATCCTCCATCCCTGCATCTCCGAGACGCTATAAATATACCGCTCATCCTCACCAGAGTTTGTATGTTTCTGCGTCACTACGAAAATTGCATGAGCGACAGACGACTCAATCACAATATAACGTAGAAACTTACCGGGACTAGACAATGTTTGACCCTGGAAGAGATATTTAATTGAACGCCCTGCTCAAAGGACTCTGCAAGAGAAATAACACACACCATGACCGGAAGGTTGGACGGGAGGTTGTCGCCGAAGAAATAAGAGCGAAGGGAATCTGGCGAGAGTGAGTAAAGCCAACTTAAGAAGGCGCAATTACAAGAGACCAGTGCCCAGGTAGATGCGATTCGTGCTGTACGAACGAATTATTTCGGCTCAAGCGATGAGGGACTGCGATGAAAAGTGTTTATACTTGTTTGTCATTGCCGGTCTTCGCCGTCAGAAGACGTCAACCTGCAAAAAAATCTGTACAGCACAGCACAACCTTTCACAAGCGTTTATATACGGCATGAGATACGGCATGACCTAGTCGTGTATTTATGCATACTTTCCTTTACCAGTGGCGAAATTGCTCCCAACCTTGCCCAAAAGAAATTCGCCATACACAATCTGCTTATACATCTTTCGCGGAATTGACCCTTTCGACTCAGCAGGTCGCTCCTTATCTCGCGATTCGAGCAAACGTAATGCGCCTGGGAGAGGTTCGACCAACGCATCAAAATTGGGCTCGAAGAAAAATGGAATACTGTCATGTGCCTGAATATATATTAAGTCGTGTAAAGCGAAATGACTTACGAAACCCTATCGGTTGAGATATACCTCAATAGGATGTCTTGGGATAAGACAGGCAAGACATACCTGTAGTTAGAAGCCCTATGGATCACTCTATGAAGAGTGCTTTTGTACAGGCCACTTGTCCATGTCTCCCACACTGGATATTTAAATTGGCACCGAGAATGAAGATACAGTATATGTAACTTACTTTCGCCTATGTTACATACAACGCATCCTGGTATGGGGTCGGCGTTGATCCACGTACCGGCACTGGAAGATAGAGAGCGAACATCACCGGATGATGTCGTTGGCTTGCTGTGTAGATATACTTGTAGTGCGGAAGGAGTGGGATCGGCGTATAAAAATCTGTTGTCATGACAATTAGTTTTACTGGGCTAAAACCAGAATACACACGTCAGACAGCCATAATCTCTGTGGATCCAACATAAATGACAAGGCAAGGGGAAATCAAACGTGTGGACAAACTTATGTGCACCACAAGAAATGCCATCATGCTCTTCTGGCAGCGGCGGATAGCCTGACAAAGTAGTGGCTCGATTCAGTGGAGCGTATCCTTTCAGGAGCATAATTAAGCACCTATTACACGCATCACCCAAAAGCTATCATCCACTTTTGAGCGGAGGTCTTGCCACTCTGCTGAAGTCATTCCTAGACCTACACTCATTCTTGTGGCAGCACCCCAAGAGAATATCAGTCCTTCGGTGTCCCTGCGCTAACAGATGGGGAAGAACGTACGCCTCCATGACGATGAGTCCAAGGGCCTTCATTTTCTGTATCCACTGCCCATATTTTCTCCTAAAATCAGCTACAGATGGCCATTGGTTACTGCCCCATAACGGCTTTGTCTTGTCTGGAGTCTCCACAGGCCGATAGAAGTCCAGACCCTCGTGATTATCTGCTTTGCCAACTGTGACATTTTCATGAAGCCGTGCGTATCCTGAAAGCTCCAAAATTGAAATTAATATACTTGAATGAGGATGGCAGAATCCACCTCGAGCGTGATCCTCGTTCTTCAAAGATAAGCGATCCTTCTCGGTTTGGGGAAGTGCGAAAAATTCGCGTGCAAGTCGTAACAATTCATCCGTCTCGCTTGCGTCTACGTAGTAGGATATATCCAAGTAGAAAAATCCATAATTCACACAAGCATTGTGTAGCGCAGCAGAAGTTTCTTGCCTGAGTTTCATGGAATTGGCGTCGCAGACGGACGAAAGATACGGTGCTATAGATATGATTGGAAGGGTAAAACCTGAATTATCCATACCTTCCTTAGGTCAGACTCAAATGTGGGATTTAAAGAGAGAGCCTAGGGTCCAAGTGCTCATTTGCCAGTGGCACGTGACCGCTTCGATCATCGGTTCTGCAACACCAATGTCGAGTTTAGCAGCTCGCCTGGGGAAACATTTCCTATCAATTTCAAAGCCAAATATTGAAATACATCATCTATCTTGCTCATTCTGTGGCTGGTATCTGCAGTGGCGGTTTCAAGTCTGTCGTACGCCAACATCACTGTGCTCGATCAAACTGTTCTCTGCACGCTGCCTAGTTTCCTCCTCCATCCCCATCAGTGTAAATTAAGAACACTTGGCACTGCATATCTCTCTGAATGCCCTTCTTCTTTCATATTAACAAGAGAGTATAGTCAATGTCAGTATCACAAGACAAGTCAGTCATCCTAAGATGGGTATCGAACGTGTTTTCCAGAGCTTTATGGTATATTCCAGAGATTAAATTCATAATCGCTATTATCAATGCGCAATGGCCTCTCTTGAAACTTCATGTCATTGTGTCTAGTTTGTACGTAATTTCTGAGGTATTATTCCTTCAGAGATTTCCCAATTGAGGTAGTCTACATATCACAAATCCTCATACCCACTTTCCAAAGCACAATGCATACCGTTTCTAAATTCGGGGGTGAGTTCTTTCGTTGCGGTTTTCTCGGTTTATATGCCCCTCTCGATGTTTCAAAAGTCCTCTTATCGAATATTCTATTCACGCATCAAGTGGCGCTCTCAAAATGTTTATGGCCTCCCAAATTTACTGTGAATTCTGTTGAAGTTGGGAAGATGATGTAAATGCAAATCCACAGTCAATGCATCCACATCCACAGCTGCACATCCACCAACTGCACAGCCACAGGCTTATTGTCTCTTTTCCATGATCCACTCGTCTCTACAACATATATAGAGAGATGAGTCCTTCAAGTCACCTCAGTCCATTCTATCTACAGACGACTGAGGTGAGACACTCTACCTTTCTTTTATGACTTGATACTTATATATGCACATTATATGTAGATTGCTGTTTAGGTGATTATGAATAGAGTCCGTTCTATCTACAGACGACTGAGATTACTGTTTAGCTCACAATAAATTCTTGCTCCCCTCACTTTTATCCCTCAGTGGTCTACCGGTGGATAAACTGTGGACAAATCTGCAACCTGTCATTCTGCTATACATGTTCTTTACCAGTTGTATGCCATGATGGACGAGGACTCCAGATTTGGAATCTCCCAGGCTGCATAGTATGATGGATGGGGACTTCACAGAAGAGTCATTTATCTCGTCGTTTTCTACTTAGTGGTCTCCCGATGGATGGCTTGGAAGTCGTCACGCTATAATTTCATTCGGCATGGCATGGTCCCAGGGACTCTGCACTCCATAGCAATTTTTTTCGTGCTATTTACATCCAATGACTGCTAGTGGTATTATCCACAACTACGTTAATGACTTCACAGTATAATGTTTCTGGCTGATCGGCTTCTCTTCACCGGTCTGCCACCTAACGATGGCCGATTTGCAAGTCACAAGTCACGTTTGGATTAGGATGTATGTTAGGCTGTACTTTATCATCCTCGAGGATATCTCGTTCCACAGCTCTTGTCGTTTCCCCCTTTGAGGTCCGCCGATGGATGATGGTCAACTTCCAGCTCATCGCGCAGTTCTTCTCCGCTCACCCTCCAGGGTACATGACACGATGTACAGGGAATTCATACCTGTAGCAAATCCTTCGGCCCCCCATTTTTCCTTGATCCTAAGCGGTTCCCCACTGGACAACAGACGAGCCAAAGTCACCATGCCGTTATGAAGAAATCACTCACAAAGTTCCTTGTTATGGTGGACTAGGACTTCATACCACAAAAAAGATTTTTAACTCGTTCATTCCCTTCAGGGCTACACTAATGGACTATGGACAACAGGTAGTCATCATAGCTCCTGGAAAAAAAAACTTACCTTCCAGGCTGCATGTAATGACGATGGGTACTTCGCGCTTCACAACATCTTATTTCAGGCCCGTCACCTCTCTTTAGCGTTCTTCCTTTTGGTTTTTTTCTTTAGCAACAAACAAGCAAACAAATAGTTTGTCTTTTGTAGACTTACCCTATGAATGGATATCTCGATGTCCATGGTGCTGTTTTTTTTTTTCAATTTACCGTCCTGGCAGACTGCATATTGTGGTGCACGAGGGCTTCAAATTTCGCAACAGATTCTTTCAGCTCGCAATTACGCCTCGGAGATCCGCCAATGAGAGATGGACGAGTTGGTAACCATTACATGCACACCGCTCTACAATAATCCAATCTGACGATGATTAAGTTGTATGTCATGATATACGGGGTTCACAATCTGCAGCAGACTCATTCGGCTTATCGGTTTCCCTTCAGATTTCTGCCAATGGATATGTAATAGACGACCTATATCCAAAAAAATTCAATCTATCGAAGCTGAATGACCTCCACCGGTGCTATATAGCCACATTTTCTTGTGGTGAATTCTTCTCCCTAGGCCTGGATCGGTTCCGCACCATATTTTGTAACCAGTAGATCAACCCTCTTCGTCAGTTCGAAGCCTGTCACGAGTTCAAGTTGAATAACACGAAGCTAGTGTTACTCTAGACATTTTATATCCAGAACCTGGAATCCAGCCATCCAATCTATGCCTCCTGGTTAGATGCACTTCATACAATCAAATCGACTCGTGGAGGATGACATTGAACATTAATGGTTATGTTGTGGCATACTTATATGATATGACAGAAACTTTACAGCCCATGTTACATTGAGAAGACCTTCATTCAGACAGATCCACAAATTACAGTGCATTTTGTTTTGTTGGATGATATAGCAAAAAGAATGGAGACTCAGAAAGCCTCAGACTCATACACAGACACAGACACAGACACATGGCAGATGTAAGACAAACCATGTAGATACAAATAGTGCCTACATAACCAAAGTGTCCACAACACTACATAAACTAACATGTTTAACATGAGGAAAGTCCAGTACATGCTTCAGCGCAGATTGCTAGCTGTAAGAAGTGGAGAAAGGCCGCTTAGAGCTGTCCCATGCCCTGGCACTCAGTTCCTATCGGAGGGCTCCATGGGCGCGGCGTCTAATCCGCGGCAGCTCGGATTCCGTGTTGCACCAGCTTCTCCGGCTGTATATAGGCACGAATTCTCAGCATCCTCCATATCTTCTAGATGTCCTGCCGCGAACAAATTTCAAAAGGAAACTGGCGAACTTAAGCTCAAAGTCATTTTCTTGACCAGTATCACAATTCTTAGCCTGTAAGTCTTTTTTTCTTTTGGTTTTTCCCATACACCAAAATGTTGGTGATTTTGTTTAAGGTAAAGAGAACAGCGTGCACATGGACGTACTCCAGTTTGTGGTGCACTTGTCCTAATGGTCATACTCACTGGGGTCCGATGGCAGGCCGAGAAATTAAGTCAGGTTCGGATCTATCGGACGCACCAGAAGTCTTCATGGTGTCATTTGACCTTCCCCGTGGACTATTGCGAACTCTTCTCTTCTAGTCAAGTAATGTTGTTGCGGACCGTCTCTTGCCGGTCGTTCCCGGATTCACCTTGGGAGAGCTGTAATACTTAACTTGGTCATACAACGGAGCAATTCTGCAGCTTGAGACACCACCAGACAGCAAGAATGCTCTTGTTTCTGTTTGGATTAATCTCTGCAGTTGGCTTGTTGCTTTCCTTGATCCAAGGGTCCTGGGCGTTGAACAATGGACTTGCGAGAACACCCCCTTTAGGATTCAACGGCTATAATGTTTTCTCGTATGTTGACCTCAGTTAAGCTGTGCATGACATGAACTTCGTTCTTTTTATTTCTTTTCCCCAAAGGTGTGAGGGGACAGAGACTACATACAAAGCAGCTGCACGAAACCTCGTCTCACTCGGCCTTCTCGAACTAGGCTATAACAGACTCAACATGTAGTATTTCTTCTTCTTTACTTGTCTGCCAGTCTGATTTACTTCTGGTCAAATTTGGCGCACAGAGACTGCGGGTGGCAAGCGGTCAACAGAACCTCTAACGGAACCTTTGCATGGAACAAATCACGTTTTCCCTCTGGTATTCCTGCCCTCGCGAAATTTGTCCATGACCTGGGACTTGAGTTTGGGCTTTACAGTGATGCGTACGTAAAAAAAAAGCACATGGGCTGAAGCGTACTTTTTTTTTTTTTCCAGCTTCGATTAATAAACCATTGTTACTTCCAGAGGTTTTTTTGCATGTGACGATGTGGGTGGAACAGCACACCTTATTGGCAGCCTGGGATTTGAGCAATCAGATGCCGAGACGTTTGCGTTGTGGGGGGCTGATTATCTCAAGTTAGGCAGCCTCCTATTCACTTGTCACCACTGCGAGTAGGACTGATGTTTGAGGATGAAGGTATGATAATTGTTATGCGTGAGTAAATCCGATAAGATTCTTCGTTTACCTGCAACAGGAGATTTCGTATTGACGATGAGAGTTTTTGTTTTGTTTGTTTGTTTTTGGCAGAGTATCTCCCACCGACTTTGTGAACCCTAACCCCCCGATCAATCTTGAGGTCAGTACCGAAACTTCTCAAATGCCGCCTACGTGGTGTTTTTACGCCCGGGGTTCATGCATCTTGCTTCCATTTATCCACGGGCAGCCCCGTTATACAGCCATGAGCAACGCACTTGCGACAGTCGGGCGTTCCATCCTGTTTTCGATCTGTGAATGGGGTGTACAGGAAAGTAGCGTCAAAAATGTATCCCCCAGATTTTCATGCACCTCATCCGTTCTCTCCTTCGCACAGGACCCAGCGCGCTGGGCTCCATCTATAGGCAATTCATATCGTATCTCGTACGGACTCCAGTTGACATCTTTGAGAGTATATAAACCTTATTTTTCAAAATCGTGGCATTTTTGTCTACAGAAATGATATTGGACCTCCGGCTTCGTTCGATAACATACTTCGCATCATCAATCAGGTCGTTCCAATTACTGGGTTCGCAGGCCCTGGGGCTTGGAATGATTTGGACCTTTTGGAAGTTAGTACTGTATAGTAACCAGTTTAACCTATCCGCGAGCTTCTGATACAGTTTTTCTTTCGAATAGGTTGGAAATCCCGGTCTTACAGTTGATGAACAAAAGACGCATTTCGCGTTCTGGGCGGCAGCAAAGCAAGTAGATCCCATAGATCCCTCTCCAATGTCCTGTTTTGTTAATTTCCACTGGACAATAGATCACCATTGCTCATGTCCATGGACTTGACGAATCCCTCGAGTACCACACTTGGTATCTTGAAGAATAAGAATCTCCTCGCTGTCAACGTGCGTCTAGTATACCTTCTTTTTCTTTTGACTCGTCCTCCGGAGATATTGACGTTAAGTATGTCTACAATATACAAGCAAGATCCACTAGGAAAATCTATAGGATTCAAGCGTCGGTACACAAAAGACCACGACGTCTGGGCCGGTCCTCTTGCAGACGGATCCACAGTTGTCAGTGCGTTGTGATTATCCACACGCACTTATTTTGGCATAAAACGTGACTGTTTTTGCATTTCATTTGTAGTTGTGATCAATATGCAGGCAAACGCAAGAACACTCAGGTTCAACCTTGCAGATGCGGGATTCATATCCGCAGAAGCCACAGATCTTTGGACAAGCGCATCTCTCGGGATGCTTAACGCCTCGTAGGCCCTTTTTTTTATCTACCAAAGGTGACACTAATCCCTAAGTGGAACTGTTAATTTTCATTTATATCTGTTATAGATATACAGCGCCGGTCACAGCGCATGGCTCGCTGGCTCTGAAGCTCACCAACGGTGTCCAGGCCCCAGTCCCATCATTTACATTCTACCCCGCCTCATCTCCAAACACCGTCCTCTCTGGCGGCGCATCTCCCCGCGTGGTCAACGGCACAGCCACGGTCGTGGGCTTCATCGGGGACGGCGGGACCTTGACGTTCCAGAACGTGAGTGGCGGGATGACGGAGAGCGGGTCGAGGCTCGTATCTGTGGATTACATCAACGCTGACGTGGCTTTCACGAATACGGCGTGCTCAAATTGTAGGGATGCGTTTGTAAGTGTTAATGGGGGTGCTGCGGTGCAGGTGCAGTTCCCTTTATCTGGACAGGTGAGTGCTATCCCTTTGTCTGTGTATGTCTATGGGAGGTGGAAAGCTAGCTTTTCAAATTGGCTAAACGGGATACTGAATCTTGTTTCGCAGAGTTGGGATATCTTGTATTCGGGATATCTTGTTGAGCTGGGTGGGTTTAAGCCTGGAAACGTAAATATGGTAGAGTTCTCGAACCCGAGTGCGTTTGCACCGGACATTTTGCGTATCGGTGTTGCAGCTGCGTAGGCGTGCGAGGATGATGTAAGATATTTGTGCTATCACACTCTCCCATTCTTTTTGGCTGTTAGGAATTTGATATTCGGAACGGTGCAATACGGTCACTTAACTGGGACAGAGTCAAAAACGTGAGACCCTGACCGAAAAAAAAGATGGGGGTGATAGGAAAGGCAGCTGGAGGAAGGACGGCACAAAAGAGGAGAATTAGAAGGG
>QMFG01001483.1:0-11413 GCA_003314545.1 Ramaria sp. MG151 | reverse complement strand
GGCCAAAGCTACTTTCGGTGCTTCGTAGGATGCCTTTGGGACGCTCCAAGGTTGAGCCGAGATGTCGGGCAAATTGAAGTAAGGCCTTCCGAAGCTAGAAGTGGACTTCGGAGGTGCCATTCGGGCATTGACCTTTGCCGTACTTCGGTTGGATTCCATGAAGGCCTCATTTGCCTCTCGGTTCCAAGCTACCCTCCAAGCTGCTTGGAACCATTTCTCAGGTTCGTCAATGTCCGGCATTCGATCTCCGAGCGTTGCTACTCGGTTCTGGATCGCAGGGTCGAGGCCCTTGTGAAACTTGATCACGATGGTTTTGTTGTCCGAGTATTCGGCCATCTCGATCAATTCCGAGAATCAGTCTATGTAGTCTTCGACCGAGTCTTTCCCTTGGTACCAACTCATGCCTTCTAGCTTTGTAAGCGCCAAGACTTGTTCATTCCTCGGACAGAAGTTTTCCTCGAAATCTTGTTCAAAGTTATTCCAATCCGAGTATTTTGCCCTTTGAGTCCTACATTCGGTTCGCATCACTTCGTTCGAAAAACGAGCGGCTCGGCTGGTTTTGAAGAAGGAAAGGGCTCAGTGGATCCAGAGTTGGTCATTCGGAAAGCCCCCCTTGCAGATCTGAAAGTAGAGCCTGCAGGAGTTGAGGAATGCGTGGCCATTGTTTCGGTCTCCATCGAAGTCCGAAGGAAGGGCCGGTCTTAGCTGCCTGTCAGAATCCGAATAACAGTGATAAGTGTTGTGGATGAATGTTGTGTTAGTAGAAGTATTCGGAAATATTCCTAATAATAACCGAATGGGTCTAGAAAGTGAATAGAAATCCTACAGTAAAAGCAAATGACTTTCGGAACGTCTGCAAATGAAGTGCATGGTTCCGAAGAGACAGAGGTTCCGAAAGGATTCTATCTCGTGGATCGAATGAACTTTTCAGTTCATGTCAATCACAGCCAATAATCTTACATTTCTTGAAGTGGATTTAACTAATAAAAGTTGAATTGGAGTGCTTACTCAAAAATATGAAGTTGTTGTTGAAGGTAAGTTGGAGATGAGTTGACAAGTGTGAGTAGAAGAATCAAGTTGACATACGATAATTGAACTAGGGAGTGTACATGCGAATGTGCTAGCTATATACTGAACCATTCGGAAGATCGAGCGAATGGGAATGAGTCCGTGATGGTTAGAAAGTGGCCAAGGTACATGTATACTAATTAAAGGCCATAGGAAACAAAGAACAAGGGTGGTAGGAAAATTGTGAATGAAGAAAAAGATTAACGGACCCACAATAACTCTTGAAACATGTTTCCGAATAGCATGGCTCTTCGGGTAGAACTAACTGTCCCTAAATCCTTCGGAGGGTCATCCTGAGGGTCTAGAACATTCATATCATAGAACATGATGATATGGAATGTCCTCCCAAGCTTCCACACAATAGAAATAACTCAATCAATGAGTTCATTGGAAAAGATGGGGATAGTGATGGGGATAGTCAGGGTGCTTCTTTTCCAGAAAAGATTATGATCGGACCTGATTATTGATCATTTCACTAAACACTTCATGGAGTGATTCCTGAACTGGATTGGGTGACCAGATCAAATGTATGTGAAGCATTGATGCAAGGGTGATTCGGAATTTGGAAGATCCATTCGGAAGGATTGGTTCAGAAGGACAAAGATATAGATGAGGTGTCCATATTGTGATCGTGACACTGCCTTCCTGTCGTACCAAGGTTCAGTTCTTCAGGTCTATCCCACGAGTCCATCTTCGGCCTCAGGTCAGGTTCGGGACTCGTTGCGACATTTCGCAGGTCAATTTCCAATTTGGCCAGGATTGATTTTAATGCTAGTTGAATGGCATCGGTCTTCATCCGGTTCGCTGACAACTCCTCTTCCACAGCTCGGAGACGGTCTTCTGACATATCCATCTCAAGTAGGGAAGGAGGGTCCGTTCGGCGTTTGGAGTTGGGTGTTCCGATGATAGAGGAGGGGTAATCAGGTGCAGTACATATGGGAGAGGTCGCGTCCTCTGAGTCGCTGTCCTCGATTCCGTAGTTACCTATTTTGGTAATTGCACTCTGACCACCGGTCCTTCTCTGGAGACTTTTCTACTGTAAGGGCAACCCTCCTAGTGCCCGTAGGTACCTAGTAGAGGGGAAATCCAAAGATATATATATGTATAAGAAAATACAGTGAAGGAACTCTCACCTAGTAGAGGGGAAATCCAAAGAGAAAAGTCTAGGGATCCCCGCTACTAGTGAAGAAACTATATACGACTACCTAACGCCCAACCAGGGGCACTCCTAGGCGCTGTCAACCCTGCCCGGCTTCTTTCCCCATAAAGCACTTCGACCCTGACGAAGGTCAGATGTCGGGCCGAAGGTTCGGATCAAATGTTCGAGTTCTACCCCGAGGTTGGTCGAGGTCTCGGGTGGTCCGAGGTTTCGGACTAGAGTCCCGAGACTTTGGGTTCATGCTTGGAGGCTTTGGGTCAATGACCTGAGGTTTCAGACCAAGGTTCTCGCACCTTGGACTTGTGCTTCGCATGTGTAGGGGCCTTGGAGATGGAGGGCTTGGTGAAAACAGGTTGTCCCCTGACATGTATGCTGTGAAGGAATTTTAAGAGAAAATCAGGTTGCCTAGAATATAGGTCTGGTGATAAGGATGGTTGGAGTTTCAAGGATGCCATTGGGGAAGCCATACATGTGGAGGTTTAGTAGGCTTTCTTCTGATTGATCGGGGGACCCCCTCGATTTTAGTGTATCGTTCAGGGGTTGGAGTGGAAAGGAATCAGGTTTCAACATGATAGTGATTTTAGAACTTGTGAGATGTCAGGCAAGATAAGGGTGACTGTGGTTTATATACAGTGACTCACAAAACTGAGTCAATGTTTGCCGCTTTTGGACTATTTATTGAATAGCTTTGAATGTAAAATATATATGAAAAAAGTGTTGTGCATCAAAGAAAGAATCTGATCAGGGCTATGTAACTATTAAAATTATGTAGTTCCAATCAGTGGTGATGAAGATATGGGTAATTCAAATCAAGGGCCCATTAACTCAGTTTTGTGAAAGGGTATCAGAACAACCAGAATCTGATGCTCCATCTATTATATAACATGCAACCCTTGATAGATGGTTACTATGGTAGCCTTATCTTCCATGAGAACTCAAATTAAGGTATTTAATACCCTCCAACATGTCCAGAACTTCATTACACTCCAATGCACCCCACTTCCTCTACTCAAAAAGAAAACATCCTCTCCTTGGCCTCTCATGGTCATTCCACTCGCACTATTGCCTCAGGACTTGGGCTCAGCCAGTCCACAGTATCTAGGACTCTCAGAACTCTCCATCCCAATCAGCCCTGCTCCTCTGAAGGTCATCCCCCCAAGCTTTCCACTAGAGATCAACTTGCTATTTTATCACAAATTGCTACTGGCAGAGCTGCAAATGCTACTCAGGTCACCAAACACATCAATACAATTATCCCCCACCCAGTCTCCTCAGAAACAGTCAGAAGAGTTCTTAGGAAACATTCATTCAAGACTGTGGTAAAGAAGAAAAAGCCCTTCCTCAGTACAAGGCATAGACAGCTGAGGTTGGCCTTTGCTTTGAAGCACAGAGAGTGGACTGTAGAGGACTGGAAGAGAGTCATTTGGTCAGATGAGACCAAAATCAACAGGTTTGGGTCAGATGGGAGGCAGTGGGTCTGGAAACAGAAGGGGGAGGGGTTGATTGAGAGAGAGGTACAGAGGACAGTCAAGTTTGGAGGGGGAAACATTATGGTATGGGGGTGTATGGGATGGAATGGTATTGGCCAGCTTGCAGAGATTGAGGGGAAGATGGATGCTGATCAGTTTGTGTCTATTTTGGAGGACCACCTGCTGCCCAGCCTGGAGGAAAGTGGAATTCCTGAGGAACAGGTAATTTTTCAACAGGACAATGACCCAAAGCATAAGTCAAAGAAGCCAAGAATTGGATGGAAAACAACAATATCACTCTCCTTGACTGGCCTGCACTGTCTCCAGACCTGAATCCTATTGAGCACCTCTGGGATCATGCAAAAAACAGGTTAAGGAGTATCCAATACCATCCAAGGGAGTTTGGCAAATTTGGGAGAGAGTAGAGGAGGTATGGAATAACATACCACCAGAGGTATGTCAGAATTCAATAGAGAGTATGCCTAGAAAACTTGAGGGAGTAATTAAGGCTTAGGGAGGCAATACCAAGTACTAGAATTGTAACTTACTATTTCTCTGATACCCTCTCACAAAACTGAGTCAATGGGCCCTTGATTTGAATTGGCCATATCTTCATCACCCCTGATTGGAATTACATAATTTTTAATGGTTGCATAGCCCTGATCAGATTCTTTCTTTGATGCACCAACACTTTTCTCATATATATCTTAGATTCAAAGCTATTCAATGAATAGTCCAAAAGCACCAAACATTGACTCAGTTTTGTGAGTCACTGTACTTAGGTGTGATCTCTGAGTGCAACTACAGAATGTGATTTCTGGATATTTCAGGCTTCTGGAATACATCTGGAATGAGACTTGATAGGTAGATAGTTAGAACCATTGACCAGACCAGTATTGGTGGAAGTCCTATCTGTGTTATGTAGCTCTTTCAAGGTGTAAATTTCCGGAACTTAAATATTCTTGATTAGTTGTTTAAGTGAGTATGAAACCTTGAACAAAATTGTAGCGGCGGCGACAGCCCCCGGTTCCCGACTCTCTCATAAACACAAGCATTCGTGCAGTGACAGTGATCTGGAATATGCGAGCTTAGAGAGGATGATATCTCAAAGTTCTGAAGACATAGTGGAATACATCAGCGACTTTTCTTGCCCAAGAAGCATTGCCAGGTGCTGCACACGCAAATAGCCATGTAACGAGTTGATGACGAGCGAGTATGAAACAGAGAACCATTGGACCAAACTTTACCTGTGCACCGCCGATGCAAAGCAAATTCCTGAAGGTGAAGAAGTATGTCAGGAGGTTGCCGTTGCCCAACGGGACGGAAGTCGCCTCCAGATTAAAACAATTGATTTCAAGCACAAATTGCCCTTTTTTTTCCAGTTCGAGGATATCAAAGCGTCGATGAATGGTCAACGATTGGTGCCAACATATAGATTTGCAACACGGAACCCTAAACAGGCCTAAGTTGCGGACTTGAGAGCCTTGACCGAAGTGAAAGCGACATACACAGACCCCAAGTGCTGGTTCGGTCTGTGCGTATTCAATGAAAGTTTAGTAGTGTCATATTTCGTGGACGCAGCCATACGGGCCTGAGTTGCGGACTTGAGAGCATTGACCGAACTGAAAGCGACATACACAGACCGCAGGTGCTGGTTCGCTTTGTGTGTATTCAATGATACTTTAGTAGTGTCATATTTCGTGGACGCAGCCATACAAAAAGAGCCCCGCGTTCGTTTGGATAAACGGAATAGAGTCCGTTATAAGCTCATGAAATCAAAGCCACAAGCAAGCGACGAGCTTCCTTCCTTGAAAGCCAACACATGCACCATCCTGTTTTACCACCATCCTGTTTTACCTGTCACGAGAGCCAGGTTGATTCGTCGACAAATCCGTTGTATGGCGCGATGAGGCAACGGTGAGACAACGGTGGGACAACGTAGGGGAAAATGGATTGACAAGGAAGAAGAGAAAATCCGACACGCGTAAGCTCAGTCATTGACGGAGGAGCGCGCGAATAGCAACCTTAGAACGGATTTTGGTGGAACCCTGCATTTTCATCTCCACCTAATAACCCTCCTCTCTACCCTCCTCTCTAAAGAGCGTCGGGGATCTAAATCAATTTTACTGTCGCCCGTCACGACATCGATGGCGTCAGGCAATATCGCTGCTCAACCTGCACCGCCAGGCCATGTACACCTTGTTCTTTACCAACAGCAATCGTTTCACCTTGAAATACCGCTTCAAGTCATCACGGAGCTTTGCCGTCACCCTCCCAAGTATCTTTGTTATATTGGATGGTGTGTCCTAGGAGTAGAAGGATTGTTGGAGGACGGACAAGGACACCTGGTCGATCTTAATGGCGATCTGGTTGACGGGGGCGTTTACTACTACAGATTGCCTGCAGCTCACCAAGGTTGCCTCTTATGTTTCTTTGTAATTCCGAAGCTGACAACACCTCAGATATCTTGTCCCACGCTATTGACCTCGAGGTCATCATGGTGCGCAGCCAGGTGCCATCTGAAAGCAGTAGAACTCGGGCTGGTTTCCATCAGGAGTTAGTCACACGAGATGGGGAACGATGCGTGTGGACCGGTTTGCTGCGTGGTGTTGGTATGCACATTATTCCACACAGCAGAGGCGATGAGGTATGTCTCTCTTACCATCATAGCCTGCAGCTAACCTGATTGACCGTCTAGTGGCTCCAACTCATCATTGGAAACCGGCCACATGGTGATGAGCAAGGTCTTGGCTCTTTGAAAAGTATAAACGACATCAGGAATGGGATCATATGTGCTGCTCATTATCACCTTTACTTTGATTCTCGGGACGCTGTCATACTAAAGGTTCGTCTACACCTCTTTTCTGGCCAATCTCCTTACATCAGCCTGTCAGACACCCAATTGTATCCTCCAAATGGGCGACGTTCCTGAGCGCCGTGTCCGCAATCTTCTCGACGATAGTAAATATCCAACTTCCTCGCGATACACGTACCAATGCCTCGTCGATGACCCACCCTTCCGTGACGAAATTAATAATCGTGATGCGGCATTCATATCTTCTCTTAAACCTAAACCTTCTGATCTCTTACTGCACTATAACTATGGTGCAGCCGCAGTGAAGAGATGGGGTCGGAACTACGGTGTACTCAACAATCGCCCTGGTCTTCCACGTCCCAAGGTGCCTGAACCTGTGCCCATGGGCCCAACAAAAACTAGTGGTGATCGCACGACAACTATTACCAAGCTAGAAAATGCCCGGGCTAAAGGGGTCCAACAACAACCTGCTAATGATGGAGGCAGTACGGAAGCCGTAGACTCGGAGCAGCCAGCATGGGATGAGGACGATGTGATGTTGTTTTTCTGGGGCAACACCCAGGCAGCTAGGGAGAGACATGCTAAGAAGGAGCAGGAGCGCCAAGAAACCATCAACAAATGGAGGATCGGGACCACTGTGTAGATACTGACACCTAATTCTTATGGCCACACATTTCCTCCCAATTCCTATAAGTCTAGTAGAGTGAATCATCACCCGTCCAATCCAAGTGCAAAACTAATATAGCTAGGACTTGCATAGTTCATCTGTCTGTGTCTTTCGTGGAATGACTGGGAGACCACGCGGTATGTCCCATTCACAGTGCTGGCATTAATACACAAGTGCAAAAGTAAATCAACTAAATGTCTATCGAGATGTTGAGGAATGGTATTGATCAAGGATGATCTATGCATTGAGGGACACAGCCTCGGCCAGTTTTTCTTTAAACAAAGTCTGAGCCTCAGCCCAGACCCGTGCATAATCCCTGTTTTTGAGCTCGAAGAGGGATGGCAACAAATCAGCGCTAAACTGCTCGGACGCCTCCCGTGGAAGAAGTGTTGGGAGATGATCTATGGATATGACCTGCAGCGGGGGATTTTCTGGACTGATCGCAACATGTTATGTCAGTCAAGTATTGACTATCCGGAATCAGGATGCTTACCCGACATCCACAGCAACGGTAGGCCGGTCGAATGTGGTGTTGACCGAATAAATAGGGATAGGGTTAAATGGGTTGGTCGTGTCGCAACTGACATCTATAATGATGGAGAGACGACGGGTCCTGCCTGCCTGCCATATTTGAGAGGTCGTTAGGAACGGTGGGACCTTAAAAGACAAATATATGCAGTTGATGAAGATGTCCACGTCCAGAATGTCGTTGAAAGGGCCGCCTTTAGCAGTTTCAGGTAAATCCCACTTAATGATGTCCAAGCTTTAGAGAAGAACAATAAATGATTAGCTGTGAACTTCTGTATGGGATGCATACATACTCGTCGAGGCCAACTTTACGGAAGAAATCGACAGCACCCCTGCCGCATCGTCCGAGAGCACCGATGACGAGTGCTTTGACACCTTTGCGGCCGTCTAGTTTCACCTTCACGGCAGAAATCATATCGTTCTCTTGCGAAAAAGGTTTTTGAGTTCCCCCAAGCGATTTACCTTCCTTTAACGCGGCAAATGCTAAGGCGCCTGCAGCCGCACCAGCGAATCCAGCATGAAATCCAAATGCGGCTTGCAGAAATTCCAAGTCGTATAATGTCCCTTTGCCTTCATGGAAACGATCAAGAAAAGTATTCCATCCTGCCTGATATTTGTAGCAGTGCGCAAAATGTACATGGTTATGTTTGAGGGGCTCTGTGGAGACCGGGAGCTCCTTGAGGCCAATTACAGGAGTTGTAAGAGGAGCAGTATGCCAAGTGTCGTTAGGAACAAGGGTGCAGCCCACACTACGTTTGTTCGTAAACTTTGTGGGAAATAATCACCACTGTTTTTAACTTACCTTTCGTACTCTTTGTCTTCCAAAATGCGTTGCTCATCGCGCTCAACGGAGATAGAGTATCCCCCAGCTATCAACTTCCTGCAGGATTCTGGTGAAAGCGCAGCACGACGTTCAAAGGCTTCTTTTCGCAACGAAGCCAGAGTGGATAAGACATAAGTGTCAGAACAAGAAAATGGGAAATGGCTCTTGCCAAAAAACTCAGACGCGCGCCCCATCTTGCATCTTGGCATTCGTGAATAGCTTCCCAGTTCGACATGATTTGTTTACTAAATTCACTGAAATTACAGGTCTGAAAGCACTCCAGAAATGATTCCTTATCTTGAATTAAGGGTTTGCTAGGACTAAAAGGTTTAACATGTGCTAGCATAAATTCAGAATAAATTTTTTCAGATGTCTTTCTTGGAATCGCGCAACCTATTACCCTTGGAACCAAAGAATTTGGTGCAAGCTCATGTAAGTCAGGATTTGTATGTAAAATCAATTCATGAGTTTGAGAAAGGCTGTGGGGATGTTTTAACTGTACACATCTTGTAAAATCATAGAAGTTAAGATCTGAAAGATCATCATCTCTGAACCAGTAATCCCAAATTTGATTATTGTCAACCAATCTCCCATTACAATCAATAGTTACCTTAACCATACAGTTGTGAATATCATTTTCATTGTTGTAAGGGCAACCTTGACCTGACCCAGGATATTGCCTGCTGGCAAGCCTACTGCAGGGGATACTACCCGGTCTTGCCTGGGCCTGCAATGGGACTCTAAACCCAAACTACCCACAGGGACTCACACTAGGCTGGTAAGGGGGATCCAAAGTAGTATTAGATATCAGGCAGTAACTACAACAATGTAAGGCATACCTGGTAAGGGGGATCCAAAGAGAAAAGGGTGAGGATCTCCTTACCTAAGCAACTAACTGTATAGCTACTGGTGATCAAACAACAGCAAACACAAAAGCAACTAGTGTAAGGGCAACCCTCCTAGTACTCACAGATGCCTAGTAGAGGGGAAATCCAAAGAGAAAAGTCTAGGGATCCCCACTACTAGTGAAAAAACTATATACGACTACCTAACGCCCAACCAGGGGCACTCCTACACACTGTCAACCCTCCCTGACTTCTATCCCCATATGGTGCTTCATCCATGATGAAGGCCAGATGTCAGGCCAGATGTTTGGGTCAGATGTTCAGGCCATACTCCGAGGTTGGCTGAGGTCTCGGGTGGTACAAGGCTTCGGACTTGTAATCGGAGGCTTGGGGTCAAGGGCCGAGACTTCAGACCGAGGTTCTTGCACTTCAGACTTGTGCTTTGCATGTGTGAAGGTTGTAGAGGTGAAGAATTCAGTGAAAGCAGGTTGTCTCCTGACAACTAGTGCTAGAGAAAGATAGAAAAGAAAGGCAGAGGACATAACAAAGGATAAAGGAAATCTAATATGAGATGGGAGGGAGAAAGGGAATAAATGAAAGGGAGAAAAAGGGAGAAACAGGTTGTCCCCTGACATCATCCCCTCTCTAGAATGCGGTGTCCCAACACATGAGGTTTGACACAGAGATCACTCATGCCATAGAGGGTAACCACAAGAAATAATGGGGATTCCGTGGGTCCGGTGGTTTCCAGGGAGGATTTCCAGTGACATTGGCCCTGATAGTCATATGCAGCTAAGATGATTCAGCTTCAAATGCCTACTACTGTCACGGTACACCTGGGGTATGAAGAGGGTGACATCATGTGTTGTGTGACATGTGACAAGGTACGAGCACCAAGAACAAGCATGTAGCATACATGGCATCTGCAGTTCTCAGAATCCAATTCTCAGCAGTGTACTCCTACTTCAGGCAAGTTTCAGAGGTGTTGCATGGTGCATGGTCCTTGCCGTGATCACATCTGAAAGAGGGGACTGAGGTGTAACTGTCATGCTTTAGGGAGTAAGCAGATGTGTACAACAGAGATGCAGGGGCACAGGTGTATGCGACACTTTATATCATGCATACTTATGCAACAAGCAAGCTCTGTGCATGGTAGTCGTGGTGCAATGTGAAGGGGCCATGGGGCTCGAACAGGACCACTATGGGGGGTAGATCTTGTGCTACAAAGATCAGCACTTGCCATTGCTAGTCAACCCACAGATCTGTGGGGGGAGGTCATGTCATCGGATGTGAGTCTATATCCATAGGCTGTACACCATCCTGTGGAGTAGCTATAGTAGGGTTGGTGGCTGTTGGGATACTGGGATTCGAGCAGGAGTAGAGCAAGTGGAAGAGTGAGAAGTCTGTGCCTTTTTAACCTCAATGAGGCAACGGTGGTTGCAGACAGCTTTCTTCCAGGCCTTAAGATTAGCTGGGAGTGATGGTTGAGCATAAATCTTATCTAAGATTGCTGTTGGAAGGCTGCGGGTAAAGGCATCCTCAAGTGCAAGTCCATTGAAGGCTGTCCTACCAGCAAGGATCTCAAACTGAGCAATATACTCATCTGCAGACATCCCAGGGGACATCTTGAGGTTATGGAGCTTGTTACAGGCTGTCTGGGTGAGATCTGGGTCTCCAAAGGCTTCCTTGATTTGGAAGATAAACTCCTCTAGAGTAGATATTGCTGATGTACCATCAATGATCCCATCCATCTCATTTTGGGTCCAGGTTTGAGCTGAACCACCTGTCATGAAAGAGAGGGCATACAGGAGCTTTGTTCGTTCATCAGGGAAGGATGTTGGTTGTACAGCAATCGGGAGCCTGATTGCACAAAGAAAACCTTCTGTTTCTGCCCTATCACCACTAAACTTCTCCAGTCAGCTGCCTTTATAGAGTGAGATGGAGCAGTGGTAGTGATTGTAGTAGGGGCAGGAGTAGGAGTGGTTGGTGCAACAGGCACAGGGATAATGATATTTTCAGCAGCAGCTCAAGTAGCTACA
>QMFG01001482.1:1728-18718 GCA_003314545.1 Ramaria sp. MG151 | reverse complement strand
GGAATAAGTAGATGTTGAAGTGAATACTATTGAATGTCTTACCTCAGTTGATAAATGATAGCAACTGGGGAGACAACGAGCCAAGTGCTATACTGTATATTGTCATGATCATGATTTGTGTTCTACTCCGCCTTCCAAACCACCCGAACATCATTCTTCCGAATTGATTCTTTGGAACCCAAATCGTTGCCAAACTCGTCACACATGAACCATTCAACATTTCGTCACCCTTAACACCTTGAATCGTCCTAGCAACATTACAAGGACCCAACCAAGAGATCAGGTTCTGTTATTAGCCTTTCCTCAGAAAAGAAGCATCTACACTATCCCCATCACTATCCCCATCTATTTCTAGAAACTCAATATCAGGGTCGATTCTATGCTTCTAAAAGCTTATGGTGACAAGACATACTATTCAATATGTTGACGCATTCATCTCTGACACTCAGGGTCGTCGTTTAAAGAAGTGAAACAAGAGTTTGTCTATTCGAAATGACATACGATCCGGAAACAGGTTTCAGGACTTATTTCTACTTTGTTAAATCTTTTTCTTATTCACAATTTTCACCCCACCTTTGTTCTCTATTTTCTATGGTCATTAATTAGCATATATGTACCTTAGCTACTTTCCGATCCCTAACGGACTACTCCCCATTTGCTCTTGCCTCCGAACATTCCAGTATATATGTAGCACATTCGCATGTATGCTCTCCAGTTCAATTATTGCATGTCTACTTGATTGATCTACTTGGCTTAACAATTTGTTGTGAACAATCTTGAAGAACAACTTCACTTCGAAGTAAGTCCTATAAAACTTATTAAATTGGGTTTGATTACACTTTGAAAGAATGTAATCTCATTGGCTGTGATCGGCATGAACTAAGTGGTTCATCTGATCCACGAGATAGAATCCTTTCAGAATATCTATCTCTTCGGTGTAAGAGAGCTCTGCTCTCTAGTTATAGATTTCACTTCTATTTTGTTTCTTTCTTCTAAAACAGTCCTGTCACATAATTAGCTAAACCATAGTTAGGGTTGGCACTTTGGCGCTTTGGTAGCTTACATGTCATTTGGTCCACTTTCACTGTCCACCATCTGCTTTACTCTTCCTACCTTTCCCGATGCTTTCGCGCTTTGGTAGCTTACGTGTCATTTGGTCCACTTTCACTATCCACTCTCTGCTTTACACTTCCCGACGCTTTGTTCTCTCTTGTATATAAGTGGGGCTATTCCCAAGGACAATATCATCGCTCCTCTCTCACTCTTATCAGTCTATTAAAGTCAGCCAGAAAGAAGAAATCACAAGTAGAAGATAACATTGAGTTAACTGGTAGAAGTCAAGAGAAGTATAAAGAGATAAAAGACATACCTCAACCGCTCCCCCCCCATTTCATTGATAGGGCTACATCCCGTCTTACATTGGAACTATGCACCTCTTTGCAAACATTCTGAAAGCCCTTCGCTTTTACTGTAGGATTCCTTTCACTTTCGAATACCATTCTATTCATATAAAAACATTTTCGAACGTTCTTACTAACAATACATTCATCTATAACATTTATCTTTGATAAATTGAATTCTGACATATATATTGTATAAAGTGGCTTTGGAAACAAAAAGAAAAGAAACATAAAAAGAAGTGGACATGAATGTGGACAGGTGTATGTGGACCGATAGGATAAATGTGTCACGTATTCCAACCAAACACTAAAGCATCTCGATATTGGATATCATTTTATTCTCTGGGTCAAAAACAGCTTTGTTTGTTTGGTCTTCTGTCCTACAGAGGATAAAATCGTCGATACTCTAACAAAGAGTGTCTGATCACATGACTTGTTTGCAATGGTTTACACTGTCTCATTTTGTGCCATTGTATTCCTGAGTCTTTATGACGTATTTTTCGGCAGTTTTTGTAGTCTACAGCACTGTGCCGCTCCTGTATTTGCACTTCTTTTGCGGCGACTGAACTCTTTTGTATTTTATCGAGTGGTTTACATTGTCTCATTTTGTGCCTCTCGCACACACTATGACGTGTTTCCTTGTCCACATTTTTTTTTGTAGTCTACAAGCTGCGGCGTCGAACTTGCGCGGCGACTGAAGGCTTTCGTATTTCGTCTAGTTTCATATTAAATCCTTATACTATGACGTTAAATACTCAGGAAGTCTGTAGGCTGGATTTGTTGGAATAAAGCGCTTGCTAGACTGTAGACCTAGTCCGCATTCCACATCAGTGGACGCATTAAAAATAGGACCTGCGTATGTTTCACATTACTCGCACACACCCCTATTGTCTCTGTTCAAGGTTAAGCAGTTAAAACCAAGCGCAAAATTTCGTTGCAAATAAAAATCCAGAGGATATAAATACTACCCTAGTTGGTTCTGTCTCCCCTCAATCAAGTTACAATTACGCAACTGAGGTGAGATTTACATCTTAAGCTACTACTAGGCGTATGCTCATTCATAGTTGTCTCATGTTTCAACCTGGGTATTATTCAATATGACTCGAATCCACTCCAGATTTATACAAAATATTTTGACATGCAAATCCCCCCCATGTCTTCACCACAGAAAATCCGAAATGTCCTTGCCATTGATGGTGGTGGCGTCTGGGGGCTGTCCTCATTAATAATTTTGAGAGGTATTATGAAGAAGCTCCAACAGCAACTTGGCCTTGATTCATTACCATTCCCGTGGCAGATATTTGATATCATTTGCGGAACATCCACGGGTGGTCTCATCGCAATTATGCTCGGCCGTCTTCGCATGGGCGTAGATGAAGCGATTACTCAGTTTCGTCGCCTTTGTAGAGAAGTCTTTGGCTCCCCAAGACTGTTCCCAAAGCGAAGCAGGGCCTTCGGTTCACCCATTTATGTTGGTTCAACTCTAGAAAAAAGCATCAAGAAAATAGTGGCCCAGTCCGATGCCACGCAACCCAATAAGGAGGCACTTATGCATGAACCTTTTCGGGAGAAATCAGAGGGAAGGTATTGCCATACTTTCGTTTCGACAATAAAGATGGGGGAACCAGACGCTCCACCCCAGCTATTGAAATCCTACGGACCAGGTGGTGCTTATAAAATATGGGAGTGTGCTCGAGCAACCACCGCAACGAAGGGGTTCTTCGACCCGATCGAAATTCAAACGGGCACCGGCTCACCCAGCACATATCTTGTAAGATCAAGCTCCTAGACTCACGAGTGCGGTTTGAACCATATTTTTTTTAGGACAATGATTTGGCAGCAGATAATCCATCAGATCTCGCCCTCCAGGAAGCTCGGCGTTTGTTTCCTGGTGAACCCATCAGTTGCTTCTTATCCTTGGGGCCGGGACTTCAGGACCTCAAGAAAAGCAAGGAAAGTACGTCTGAAACAGCCAAGAACATAGGCGGAAAAGATGTTGCCGATGAGGTTTTCGAGAAGTTTCGGGTGGATTCTTCGGAGCGAGGGTCACCCGAGTCGGCCTACTTCCGATTCTCGGTTGTTGAAGGCCTTGAGATGATTAATTTCGGCCAATGGAAGAAGGAAGATGGGATAGCCACTTATACGGACGGATATATGAATTTTTCCGATCAGCTTGCAGAACGACGTCGTTGCGTTAAGGCATTGAAACCTAAAGCTAGATGGATAATGAAACACAGGTAGTCAATGTACTGTATGGCGCATGGACTGGTTTAAGTTGTTGTTTGTGGCGAATGGTACACCAATCTAGTAATAAATGCTCCCATTTATATGCTGAAATTCTTCACTAATAAATGTCAGTTCCTGGTTCTTTATCAGGAGAGGGATAAACATTTGACTTACGACCTCGGAACCCTATGCTTCGAGTCCGAAAGGAATGGTAATAACCATTACTGGTCCTTTGCGACAACTTATAGCAAATAAGCGGGCGCAAAGAAGCACTGTGATCGTGTTATTTCTACACGGATAAAGCCATTCGAAACGAATCGTCCCAACATATCAGCGATGCTTGAGCCATAACAAAGTTTGTATTCGCAATTCGTCTTAGGATTGGACAGCTGCGCCAGTGAGCAGAAAGTAGATGAATTGTGACAAAGAACATACTGTATCAAGTATTAAATAAGTAGAAATACTTTGTGCGTCAAAGAAGATGTACTCTGACATGAAGAGCGCTTGGGGCAATTAAAACTGGCATGAAAAGTGACAGAATACTGCCATATCGAGCTATTATGAACAGGTAGTCCCAAGTCTGGGTTTTCTGTGCCGAGCATGTCGGATCCGACCCCAATTGGAAGCGTCAGAAAATATTGATAGGCGAAAATAACTGTAAAGTCCAATCAGCTTGAAAGAACATCACTTCGGCGAAGAATTGCTCACTAAGTCCTGCATTTGCACATGCGACCGTATAAAGCTTATATTTAATATGTGTGAAAAATGACACCAATTTATCGAAGAGACCACCTACTTGTCTTGAGGATTCTACACAAGAGAAGAGAGGTCAGTTGGGGTGATTCTGCCTGGCATGACTACTGGGCCGCTCTTGGAGTTCCTGCATTTTATAGAGTATACATGGCTGTGTTGCTGCGTTAATCGATGACAGCATCCAGGATTATGCATGACATCCCAAAGAAAGAAGCGATATCCCAGATGGCATTCATCAGGAACATGATGACGCAGAATGACAATGCTTAAGTCCCAAGCTCAACTAGAGAAGATTTTCAGTGGACAGACTTTGTATATAACTTGGTGGTATGAGAGGTCCAGATAAGATGACTACGGATCCAAATCACACGCAGGACAATGACATTTACCTTTGAAACTTGCAAGCACGGCGCCAAATTAACAGTATGTTTGAATCTCCGTCGAAATATCCATATTTTTCGACCACGTACAGTCCCAATTCGATAGCGCATGATCACGAAGCCTAGACTTTTTCTCTCCTTTCTTAGTTTGCTGAATATCTGAATCCCCACTTGTGCTACCGAAATTCTTTCGAACCAGACGTTTGCCATCTCCGCAGTGGCCACTGTCTTGCTTGTATTGGATCATTCTCAGAGAAGACTGCATGGAACTTCATCTCCGAATTGTCTTGCACTAGCAGCCGTAGTGTAGTGATCTCTCGCCCACTTTATAAAATATACACCATGGGGACTCTCCTGTTGACGTTATGATTAATTTCGCGTCGATAAGATTTCCACAACTAATGGAATCACGTGAAGCCTTGGTTGACTAGTGAGTGACCAGAAGTTTTGGCGCTGGTGGGATAATGTGCGGCCCCGGTACTCAGTTTTCTCTTGCGATCATTGTACTTCAGTGACCCATGGGTTCTCCCCAGCCGCTTCCTCCCTCTCACATCGAGTTATAAGGCAACCAGATCATTCGACGTGCGTATTATGAGAAGTCTGTCCTGGGCCGCAGCATTAATCCTGAAGGAATAGCACAACTTGACATCAGCCAATCTGTTCCTCTTTTTGGGGGTTTTAATTGGAAAATTATCCGCACCTTGATGACGTATTGATATGGAATCCAGGCTTTGGCTTCCCTATCTCGGCTCCAAATATACGAATTGATGTGGATGATATATGCTTCGGACTCGCCCAAGCGTCACAAAGAGAGGGGCCCTTTCGGAAAAGGGAAAATTCAAGTCAACACAGGAGCTTATTCGAGGTGGAAGTGGAGATGGTATATACTTGACACACAGAGTGCCTCATTCTCATTCTCATCCTCCTGTCCCATACCTATAGGCTCACAATTCTTCCATTCATCCGAGGCTTGGAGCTCATTAAAAAAGAGTTTTCTCGGAGACCACTCACCCCAGATTTAGTCTACCTTTGACTCCTGACATCACGCTCAGACTCTTCGCAGTCTTAACAGGGCGATTGATGCTTCTGACCATAATTTTGAGCCTTGATTTCGTTCCGTCTCCATTCGATTCGAGATTCGATTCAGACTCTTTCCTTCCTCTCCATTCCACATCATGTCACAGTTACGTTTATGGGACAAGTCCGAAGTGGTATCGATACTTCAAGAAGTATTCACATTCTTGTACCAGCTTCTTTCCGTTCGTCTGACCCCAGGTTTTTCGTCTCCACCAGCCATTAAGAAATACCACTAGTACCAGCCTTCTTCACGCACGTCTGCTCATGTTTGCGGCAATAGTCTTTCTTTTTAAATGCCTTGTGGCTGCGTAGGTATGTTTTCAGCATCCCAAATTTCTTTGAGCAGCTGATGGACTCCCCAAAACGAGCACGACAACGAGGACTGCAGGGTCCTGACATGTCGTGTCGCAACCTCACGTGTAGCGAATTGTATGGTGCTTAAACGACATTCCAAGTTTAGCAGTCGCCGCTCTTCGGGCACTCACTGTTCAGGAACATACCAGCTGACGCATTCGTACAGCTTCGTGATGCCAAGGTGCCTAATAACATGCGTGTGTGCTTCACCTTCCCTTGTGAAAGGTCCCGCAGTGCAGCCTGGCCATATACACCGGAACGTCTTCCTACTGAGTTTGGGATTCTTAAGAATGTGTAGCCATTCTTCAAGAGTCCTGTCCTCCGTGCCAGGGATGCAGCGACATTCATGGGGTATTTCAGGGGGGGGGGAGGCGTAACATTGCTCCTTGTAGTAGTGAACGCTGAGCGGTGGTATCTGTCATCCGAGGGCATTGGGTAGATTGGAGTCCCATTGTAGTTCATGAGACCCGTTGCGTGGTACACAAAGAGTCCTAGAGCACCGACGGGAGACGAGAATACGTCTGCCGATTGAAAGTTCTACGATGGGAACTCCGCATGGAATCGATTGGTTATCCAAGTGGTCATGTCAGGAGATGGTGGGGATGTATCCCATTAATGCCGACTAATGTTGAAAGTCAAGGAAGGCACGACCCATCACTAAACAGGACGACGCACCGATGTGATGCTTTAAGAAAAGATCTCTAGAGCATGACAATACTATCAAAAGCTAATTATGCATGTCCCAGTAACAATCTAGACCATTCACTTCTTCATACAAGACAGTGAGTGCTCATTGGCATATGGTATGCTATCCAAGCACTCTGAAAACCTAAGACAGCAATGATACCAATTTGACTGAATAAGGAATCTAGGATAACGTTTGTCAGGTCTGATTTGACCTAGGAGTGTATACCCACCAGGTATATAAGCTACATATAAGCTACATTGAGCTGATTATTTCCCTAACAAACCTAGTCAACATTGAACAAACTGGAGGAATCCTGCCACTGATTTTCCCTGGTTATCAGCTCCTGATGAACAACTAGATGAAGACCATCAGTTTAAGATATTCTATATAGGATCTCATCTAACTTTGTCTGTTCACCCTTCGCTATAAGCAACGCACACACAATGGTTTAAAATAGGATTAAATTAAATTACATGTCTTCTTATTAGTATAGAGAATACCTTGCAATTAATGATACAATGTAGAACACTATACACAACATAACCCGTCATTGTAGACGCCTCTTAAACAACTAAAGACTACTTTTATGCACGAAAGCCGTAGGACTTCCTTGAAGCATCTGTAAGCGAAGTCAGAGGTGTAAGAATACTGAAGCATCAGACAGTTACTCCATCTACTCCTTTCAAATTATTCACCGCATAGCCGCCTTCGCCACACTTAATTCGTCGATATTTTGCTTTCTATGAGAACATTCTTTAACTAATACTACACCCCTGCTACACGAATAAACTAGGCAAAAATACGTTCTCGCCACGCCACAAAATTTATCAACCACAGCAACTCAGCGAGACGAGCTCAAACACTTCGTCCAGACACCTTTTTCCTCTCACCTCACCCCAAGAAGCCCTGGCCCGAGTCAGTACTCCTCGTCACAGAGAACACACTAAACGCCGTCTGCGGTCCATGACCTATCTGGACGTCCCCCTGCCCCCCTGCAAGCGAGAAAAACTTGTCCCCGATCGTGCCATTCCCGCCATCGTTTCCGCCGTCACCACTATTCACATCACTCCCACCACCTGAAATCTGCTGCACAGTATATCCCTTCCCAAAGCCCAAATCCGTAATATTAAACACCGCTGCTCCAATTTCTTGGCTCTCCTTCAAGTCAGGACCCACGAACCCCATGCCTGGGCTCCCTGCGAACTGGAGGTTGAAAGTCGTCGCAGGCGGTGGAGCAGTGGCGTGCAGGATTATGCGGTGAGTGGGGTCGTCATGCGCCGGTGCGGCGGTGACGCTTTTGAGAGAGCGACTGCTGCTGTCAAAGGCGAGTGCGTGGCCGTTGGATTCGAAGACAAGGAAGCGTCCTTCTGTGAGTGCGCCTCGGACGGGCTGGTGGGTGGGGATAGGTGTGAGTGTTAATGAAATGAAGAGGAAAAGAAGGGGAAAGAAAGTCTGCTTGCCTTGAACCCGTCCTCGATTACCAATGCAGTTTGACGGGTCTGCTCTCCAAACGGCACTGGGGGTTCAGGGTTGGGGAACATGGCGAGGCATTCAGAGGTACCTGCGAAGATGCAAAGACGTAAATGCATAAGACACCAACCTTGCGATGTAGGGTGCAATGGAGGTTAGCCACTCCCCGCAATACGTACCCGTAAACTGGCCTTGCGCATTCGTCTTGGGAGGCGTAGGCACCGGGAGATCGGGAATACTAAGGTCGGGCTACACGCGCCATCGCCGATGCAAGGGTATGTGTTTGTAAGTGACATGTAACGACCACGAGAAATATCACGGAAGAAAAACAAGCTACTTACGTGCGCAAAGTCAAACATCTGCGTTAGGTCCGACATGTGGTCGCGGCGCCACGAGTTAAGCTGGTTCGTCACAACATTTTTCCCTTTTGAAGCCAGCCATTTTTCCTGGTCACCAAAAAAAAAAAAAGGCAGTTCAGCAAGGACAGCATAGTTTGAATTGTCTTATACCAGGAACATACCAGGAACATGATTTGAGAACTGTGGTCGCTGTGTGCTGTGAACACATGCCCGCCGCGTGTCCATGGACTGATGACATAGAACGGAAGGCGGAATCCAGGGCCTGAAAAGACTGGGACAGGGGTCGGGCCTGGGTTGAAGGGATCCTGGGTGGGGGGGAAAGAAAAACTTAGGGTTAATGTCAAAGACATAATCGATAACAATTTCCCTACCGTAGGCACCCATTCTCCCGGCGTCCCCGTGGGCGAGAAAATAGGAAGCACACTGATTCACGCAATCAACATCAATTCCAATCTCCGAGTCTTTCCACCACCTAACAGAATTTAAAAACACCACTTACTGATCACCCCACCCCCCGGTCTCATCATACGAAATCATCAACACCGTCTCATTATACCTTGGACTATTCACAACTGCATTCACGACCTGCTGCTGCAGCCACGCGCCGTCGTTCGGGCCGAACGGGGGGTGCTCCGAGAGTTCCGCGGGGCCGATGATGTAGCTTACCTGCGGGAGGGTTCCCGCTGCGGCTGCGTCGTAGAAGCTGTCGAGTCCGATGAAGGACATGCCTTTTTGTGCGAGGGCGCTGCCGTTGGGTGCTGTTTGGAATTGTTCAAACCAGGCTAGTCTTTGAATATTTGATTTAAGTTAATAAAATTGAGTTTTTTTAGATGGACAGTGGTTGTATGAATGAATGATGTGCTTACGGGTTGTCGTCAAAGTTATCAGTGTCTTTAAAGAGATAAAAGTGCCAGTCAGCAGTATGTCAAACTGGGGTAACTTATAGTCAAGGCACCTTGATACTACAGCCGAGATAGTTGTTCAGCCTTCTGTGAATGCACGTAATTTTGAAATGTTATCCGTACCACTTGCCATGAAACGCTGGAATCCTCTAAGAACTCCGGAAACGTTTTCCACTTCATAGGAAAGCAACTGATGCCAGTCGCATCACAACCCGGAGTTTCGTTATTATCTACCGTAACACCTCCCTGGTCAGGTGTCTGAGGGCCTCCCGGAACATTGATAGATCCCGTAGCCCAAAACGCTGCGAATCCAAACTTAAGCCGAGCAGTTCAGTCACGGGGGGATATTGAAAAACACACCTCTGTTGGGGTTAGTGCTCGACACTACACTCTGAGCATACATGTCAGCCAGCGTCCATCCTTCCGCGAGACCGAAGTGCGTAGGAAGGTCCTGTCGTTTAAAGAACCCAACAGAAAATTGAGAATTGTCTAGGGCCCAGAGGTTGTTGTCTCCATTGGCGAATGCCCTGTGATTCGCAGTCCATCCTATGATGCACATGTTAGGAGCCTTGTAACATGGGTCATTGATGTGCTCACCATTTGAACCTGCGAACATGCACTGGGTTGCCTCAGTGATGTTACCTCCCACAGCATTGATGTAAAAAGGTAGGAGGGCGGTTGTTTTGTTGGAAAGCGTGCCGTCTACCTTTCTTCAAACAGAGAATTATAATATTGGAGACAAATACGACATCCTTGCACATACTGGAACCAGACGGGATTTCCGTTTGAGGCGATGTGGACATTGGGGTCCGCAAAACCGCGAACTCCAGCCATTGTTCCAAAATACTAGAAGGGGACGGGATCAACACGTCAACACGTGAAATGGATATGGATGAAGAGCGACAGACATGATCAAAGGCTCGATTCTCCTGCATGAAGAGAACCACTGAGAGCAAATATATTTAATAGTGTGGATAATAGATGCTGATTGTGCGACAACACACCGTGTTCGACATCCTGTATTGTGCCAGTCCTGGCCAAAGCCTGGACTGCCAAGAAGGAGAGTATAAGGAAGCGGGCCATGGTGCTAAGCCTCAGCGGTACTGATGGCCATCCTAGGCGTTTTTATGTGGTACTGCACGTGCGTCGAGTTATTGCGGTGGTGGTGAGAATTTTACATGAGCACCGCCCAAGGTATGTCCCTCTCCTTGATTAGCGACCAGGAACTTTTGCTGTGAAAGTTACGGCAGCCACGCTGGTCTGTCACGCGTATGCCTTGATGTTTAATATAACCCAGGCATGCCCAGTTTTTCCTTGGAATTACCTGAGCCAACGGCCAAAATATCTCTCTCTATTATGTAACAATTCGCGATATGTAAGACGGAGTATCGGAGTTGGGTGCAGTTTTAGCGCCTTGCTGTTACATCCACAAGTTCAAGGCGTTTGATTAACAACAATGTAGCATTTTCGACTCTGCTAATTCCAGACCCTTTTACTTATCGTGCATGGATGCAGGGATGAAGACGACGATTTTATTTATGGGGGGGGTACTGGGGAGCCTGACGAGGGCCAGCCACCACCGTCAACCGTGTTTGGTGAGGCAACTCTATTCCAGCTTTTTCTTTAATGGGATGGTACCGAGGATGTATATCTTGCTGTGAAATTTAACCTAAGTGATGTACTTTTTTAACACCCTTTGTGTCCTTAGAGCCCCAACCGTAAGTCTTCAATACGCGCTAAAGCAGTGTGGCCTCAAGCAGAATTCTGCAGTGTCAAACCTATCCAGCCGCTAGACGCGAACGATCCGCTATTAGGCGGAAACGACTCGAGCGATGCGCCGTTGCAGAACGGGGAAGGAGCCGAAGGAAGCCAGGAGGACGCGGAAGGGATCGAAGACGATGAGGTTGAAGAAGAGGACGAAGAATCTGTGCGTCTGAGGTGTTCCTCAGCATTGCGGCCATGCAGAGTTCACTTATATGTGTGTGTCTGTCCAGGACATTGAGATTATCGTCGACCCCGAAGAGAGGAACAAAGCACTGGGGGCAGTGCAGCGCGATTTTAGGCATGTCACGTC
Source organism: Ramaria sp. MG151 (assembly GCA_003314545.1). Lineage (NCBI taxonomy): Eukaryota > Fungi > Basidiomycota > Agaricomycetes > Gomphales > Gomphaceae > Ramaria > Ramaria sp. MG151. Next base: position 7,035 of record QMFG01001482.1, on the reverse strand, counting down.
TATTTTGCTAAGGCTGCTGCGCCGTCCGCTCATATTCAACCGACCAACTAGACAACAGTCTGGAAACCGCTCAGCAAGTTTCGGCACCCCACCAGCTGCTGCACCTGGCGGAACACCTCCACCTGGTCCTAGAGGTTTTTATATCACGAGACCGCGTTCACAGTCCTTACTTATCCTCCTCCAGCTCCCCATCTCACCACGGAATACACCCCAACACCACGCGGCGAAGCCATCCCCCGCAAAACATCCGTCCCCCCACAAGCGCCGTCTTTCCAACAACTACAAAAAACAGGGTCTTTAATAACCGAGTACCACACCACATCCTCACCACATCCCACACCACATCCAACACATGACTCGTTGTCTCTCCCGCCAGCCATAGCCCCCCCTTCGCATCCCCCCATCAACCCTGCAGAACCCGGCGTGATCGATGGGCGGTCAATATTCGATCTCGACATGGACGCGCTCACAGAGAAGCCGTGGCGTCGGCCAGGCACCGACCTCAGCGACTACTTTAACTATGGCTTCGACGAGGTATCATGGGAGGCATACTGTTACCGTCGACGAGACCTGGGCGAGATGGCAAACCACCTCAAAAGCGCCGTCACCGTATGTATTTCTCGTCTTTTCTCTTCTAGCTCATCTCTAGCTGTTTTATTGACCTTTTACTGGTTCACGTACATATCTCTCTCCTTAGAACTTCGCTGGGATGGCCGAAGACCAGATCACAGCTCTTCCACCCGAAGTCCGCGCGATGGTCATGACAGGCGCCACGTCCCTCATGCCCAGCGGGCCCATGTCGCACGGCGCGCCTCAGATGATGGGCGTCGGCGTCGGCGGCGGGCCCGGTGCGATGATGCACCACGCGCACGAGATGGGGATGATGGGCGTGATGAACGGCGGGGAGATGCAGCAGGCGGCAGCGGTGGCAGCAGCAGCGGCAGGTATGATGCAAGGGGGTAGTGCGGTGTCTGAGGGCGATGTTATGGGTATGCAGGGTATTCAGCAGGAGGCGTTTCAACAGAATGTGGCTGGACCGGGGCAGATGATGGGTATGGGGCAGGAGTACGGGATGCAGGTGCGTTTCCGAGCTTTCCGCCGTGTAATGGTGTGATATGAACGTGAGCCATATAGGATTCTAGTCCTCTGGGAATGTACCCCCAGAGCATGGACGGCGGTGGGACGCCTGGTCCTGCTCAGACTCAATCACAAGGGCAGGGTCTGGTGGGTGGGCCTGGTCCTTCGCCCACTGCTTCGTCAGGTCCAGTAGGTCCAACGGCGCCTCGCGGTGGCGGGCCGCCACAACAGGGAGGATTCAGAGGCCGTCCAATTGGTTCGCCTGCGATGGGCATGCGTGGTAGGGGTGCGTTCGGGTTGGGAGGCAGAGGGAGAGGGAGAGGCGGCATGTTTGTTTCGGACGGGGGTGAGTGAACTCTGTGACCTCCATCAGTTCCGTTTTTCTCATCCTGCTTGTCACGCCTTTCCTTGCCACAGCCCCTCCACCAATACCCGTTCGCCCAGCGTCACCACTACCACCTGGTGTTCCGACCGGCCCTCGGAACCAGAACCGGTATAAAGATCGCGATGGGAACGCGCCCGCTGTCGACGGGCTAGATTATGGTGGCACACAAGGCGCGTCTCAGGAGTCAGATGACAGAGGCACTAATGCGAGGTATGTTGACAGATCGTTATCGTTCATGAGGTGAAGTGTGTGTGATGTAAACACAACCGTCTCTTTTTTAGCAGAAAACGGCGAGGATCTCCAAGTCAGGAGGATGCCAGATCGTCTAAGAGGCGATGAGATGTATACGTTGGGCCGTGTATCAAAGACAGAAAAAAGACGTTTTTATTATGTCTTAGCGCCAGAATTGGGGTGATTACATAGACCGCTACGCGGAGTTGAGCGTCAACGGGATTGATGTTTCGCTTGTCTTGTCGTGCTCGTCGATATAGCCTTAGTATCGTCCTTGGTGGTCCAACTCCATCATGGTCGCCCCCTTCGGCTTTTATGAATCCCAGCTCTTCGTACTGACCGCATACTGTATCTGTTCTCTATTACTAGAACGTCATATCTCTGCGCAGAAGCGGAAGACCTCTAATTCGAACGGTGTGTACCAAGAAGAAGGACGTGGCCCAGGATGGAAGGTTAGCACCGGTGAGACGACTGGCTACCCTAGGCTTTCCAAGACATACCTCCTCGTCTACGCCATTGTCATGGGCGCAGACTGGCTGCAGGTGAGCAGCACGTTGGTTCGCTCTCCGCATTCCCCGTCCAGAAAATTCAGCAACCGCAGGGACCATACGTGTACTCCTTATACAACGAGCAATACCAATTCCCGGAGCGCTCCGTCGCTCTCCTCTTTGTCACTGGGTTCACCTCCGGCGGGCTCACCGCGCCTCTTGTAGGCGTCTGGGCGGACCAGTACGGCCGGCGACGTCTCTGTCTCGCCTTCTGCGTCACGTACACCCTTGCATGTGCGTGCACACTCTTCCCGTCGTTCCCCATCCTCCTTATTGGGCGTGTCCTCGGTGGCCTCTCCACGTCCATCCTTTTCTCATGCTTCGAGTCGTGGCTCATGTCGTCCTCGTCGAGCCTCGGCTTGAAAGAGAGCGAGCTGTCGGGCATCATGGGGCGTGCAACGCTTGTGAATGGCTTCGTTGCTACTGCCGCGGGGGTGGTTAGCAACCAGCTCGTGGGTAACACCCATAACTTCCAGACGCCGTTCATCGCGAGTGGTGCGTTGTTAATATTGGCGTGGTCGATGATCAGGGGGTCGTGGGGGGAGAACTACGGTAGCGCTGCGGGGGATGGGGATATTTTCCAAATCGCGCGGCTCAGGGTCGCTTGGAGAATCATCACGGAAGGTACGTATACGCCGTTTTTGCGGTGCTTTGTCATCTTGCGTGCCAGAAGCTCACATGAGATATCCAACACGACACAGACACCTCTCTCCTGATCCTCGTTCTGACACAAACATGCTTTGAAGGGTCTATGTATCTCTTTGTCTTCCTCTGGGTGCCTTCACTACAAGAAGTCGCGCCAGCTAACGCCGATCCCCTCCCCCTCGGATACATCTTTTCAAGCTTCATGGTGTCGATGATGCTTGGTTCCCTCGTTTACACTTCCATCGTCTCCTACCCACCACCCGGAGGCACTGCCGACACATCCGTCACCCTCCACGCCAAGCTCTCCTCCCTCATCTGCACCCTCTCCGCGATCGCCCTCCTAGCCTCTGTCACCACCCCCGACCCACGCCGTCGCTTCTGGGCATTCTGTGTCTTCGAAGCATGCGTTGGAATGTATTACCCTGTCCAAGGCACGCTCTTCATCCCTCAGATTTATTCCATTTTATTCTTTGGTCCTCACCTTCTGTATGACTGACAGGCATGCTCCGCTCGTCCATTATCGCAAATGAACAGCGCGCCACCCTCTCTGCGCTTTCCCGTGTCCCCCTCAACCTTTTTGTGACCGTCGCACTCATGACAGGCGTCAGCGAAGCCCGTTCCCTTGTATTCGGCGGATGCGCCACCGCACTCGTGCTTTCCGCAGTCCTGACGTCGCTTGTCATCGTACGGCGCGCAGAGGAAATGCCGCTTACAAATTCGTTGCGGGACTGATCGACTCGCTTGTGTGGTATGGTGCGATACGATGTTTCGATTATATATTTTCAGTGGGTTATGCGCACTGGAACGCTTGTCTAGCTTTATGAGGTGGTATTGGTAATGTTTAGCATCATCATTAGGCATTGGAGAAAATGTATATACATCCCCCGGGTTTTTTTTATTCGTGATTCTTCTTGCATGGGACTTTATCGATTCATCTAATATATAAATCAGACCGGATGTGCCCCCCTGGACATAATTGAATGGATCCTTAGATGTATATGTGCAAAATCGATTGTTATGACAAAAATTATAAATTTTCGTATCACAATTTACTGTTATTCACATTGATCCAGTCAGTAGAACAACTTTCTAACTCTTCCCTTTATCCTACTTTAAGTACCAGATGCGCCACCATCTTAAACTGATGTAGATGGTGTGGTGCTAGGGTGAAGGGGGTGATTACCAGTCACCGACGCAGGCCCTGGTGCTGGAAGTGCTGAGGGTGGTGCCACTGGGGCATGTGGGTGGACCGGCACTCTCGAGGGTGGAGAGGGAGGGGCGGCAGCTGCTGCAGACGCAGCTCCAGGCGCCACTGATGCCGGAGGGTGTGGGGAAGGAGAAGGAATTGCAGGAGGAGCAGGGAGGTGCGGCGCTTGGCGAGAGGGTGCAGACACCGGAGCGGAGGGAGAGTGGACAGCCGACGATGGAGGAGTGGGGACGGCCAAGGGGGAAGGGACCACGCCTAACAATTCCCTCCGCTTTGGCTGGTCTCCATCTGTGTGGTCAGGGGAGGAAGGAGACGACGGAGACGACGGAGAAGCAGCAGCAGGCGTCAGCGAGTCATCACACTCCGAATCCTTCGACCCGTGTCCCGCGTCGTAAGAATCATCGCCGGTTTTGTCGTCGTAAGCTACGAGGTCTACTTCGCCTGAAGGGAATGCTATAACCAGCGCGCCGGGTATTTCGCCGATGATCTCGGCTAGCGAGGGGAAGCCGTGTTTGGAGAGGTGATGCAGCTCCCCATCCAAGTCTCCCAGAGACTTGGGTGGGGAGTCGGACGGTGATGGGTCCGGCGAAGGATCTTCAGTTGGTGAGTCTCCAGACGACGAAGGGTCTTCAGACGTCGTAGTGTCTCCGGCGGATGATTCAGATGATGATGAGTCTCCAGACGGCGCAGGACTTTCAGATGATGTCGATGATGTCGAAGGGTCATCAGACGGTGAAGGATCTTCAGAAGGCGAACTACTACTCGAAGAACCGTCCGCGGGCTCATCCGTATCCGTAGTGGATGAGGAATCCGCAGAATCACTGCCCGCTGCGGAAATTTGCCCTGTTGCCGCGGGGAGGGTTGCAGCTGAAAAAGAGAAAAAAAAAATACAAACTCAACGTTAGTAGACTAATTATCGGAATCCCTAAGACACCCGTACCGTCGCGACCGGAGAGATGCAGCGCATCACCCACTTTCTTGGCCGTTGATCCTACAGCCGGAAGGGCAGAAAATCCGTCAACAACCGGGCCAGTTATGGGGCGTACAATATCCGTGACGGGAGCGGCAGCATCGCCTACCGGTTTGAGGATGCTGGCAACCGAACCTGACACGGCGTCAAGAGGGCCGTCGCGTTTGTGGGTCTTTATGAGACGAGACGCTGTTTGAATAATGAATTTTAAGATGAAAAGAAATGAGATGGGGGTTACTAACGA
>QMFG01001479.1:0-21479 GCA_003314545.1 Ramaria sp. MG151 | reverse complement strand
TTTTATTGGTTTTATTCTAGGCGGCACTACTGATGCATCAGTAGATTACGTAATGCAAAGCCGCGCGATGGGAGAAGAAGAAATAATAAAATAACATCCACCAATTCAGAAATCAATCACTCACTATCCTGATAAGCCATGATAGTCATTCTATCACCGTTAAATTGCAACAATCCCATCAGCGTATTATTAACAGAACTGAGACTGAGTATATACAACTGAATCCACCACACATCTGAATCTATCTATTTTCTATACTATAAAGCGCCATTGTGGTCTTGTGGGCCCGCTTATCCAACCACTTTGTCATTAAGCTGAGTTTCAATTCAGTACCCGGGCCATCTATATAAAGCTCCTCTCGGGGTCCATGTGGGCCTTGCTTATGCCATGTCAGAGTGCTTCCTTTGGGCTCCAGTGGTATAGGTTAGTCTCTCCATCTCTCATTTTTCCTTTTTTTTCACCTATTTTGCTCACCCATGCCAGTGCCTTCCTTTCTTTGGGTTCTGGTGACACAAGTCCCTACATCTCTTATTTTCACTTTTTTCCATTCCATTTATTTTTGTTCTCTGATTTTCACCTCAGCATCCTTTCTTTGAGTTCTGGTGGAATAAGTAAGTCTCTGCACCTCTGATTTTAGCTTTTTTTTTTTTTTCACTTAATTTGTTCTCCCATGCCAATGCCATCCTTTCTTTGAGTTTTGATAGAATAAGTGAGTCTCTGTGCCTTTGATTTTAGCTTTTTTCACTTGATTTTTGTTCTCCCATGCCAGTGCCATCCTTTCTTTGAAAACTGGTGGAATGAGTAAGTCTCTGTGCCTTTGATTTTAGCCCCCACACTATCCCCCAGACCAAGATAGAGCTACTCCTGGGACCATGATTTCAAGAGAGTGTAATCAGACTCTCCACCACATGCCCCTTATTACCCCTGAGCCCATCATGGGCTGTTTATGTCAACATGAGCATGACTTGCTGCCATCTACTCACCACTTCATGCCTCCCCATATCACTCACCATGCATCCTTTTCATCAAACCTGTATGGGCCCATGACACAGTCTCTGCCACCTGTCAGAATTCTATTATCAAAGATAAGAGTTGTAGATGAATGTAATGTTAGTAGTATTGTTTGGAAATGTTTCTAATAGGAATAGAGTGGTATTGAAAACTGAATAGAAGTCCTATAGTAGAAGCAAAGGGCTTTTGGAATGTTTGCAAAAAGGTGCATAGTTCCTGTCAGAGCCGGCTCCCAGACCAATCTCTGAGCCTTTGGACCTTCGGGCCCAAATCCCCAACCACCATGTTTCACGTATTCATATTCCACGTTTGATCTTCCCCTTCGTAGCTTACGACTCTGACTTTGGTCATTTGGTCTCCGATCCCTGAACCCCCTCATACATAAGATATTCTTTGTGTACATGAAAGCCAGTTCTGATATCGACTAAGATACCCAATATACTTTTATCTCTTAATTCTTATGCTCTCTCGTCCCCTTCGCTAAAGGTCACACCTGAACTTTGGGTTACCTCAGGCCTCATCTGAAATACAGGACAGGACTCTGAGCTGGTATAGCACATAAGCTGAAGCCAACTCCCATTCGACTTGTTCCCCAAGCCTCAGCCCTCCTTGGCAACTCGACCCCGAACCTTGGTCGACTCTATCTTGAGTCCCAGCCCTATCCCTGTCTCCATTCTGATCCAGTTCTTAACAGTTCCAAAGAGATAGATATTCCAAAAGGATTCTATCTTGTTGATCAAATGAACTTCACAGTCCATGTCAACCATTACCAATGGTCTCACATTCTTTCAAAGTGTGTCTAAATTAATATAGATAAAGTTGGAGTACTCACTCAGATGTAAAGTTGCTTGTTGTAGGTAGTTCACAATGGGATAGCAAGTTTGAGTAGAACAATCAAGTAGACATACAATAATTGAACTAGGGAATATATATGTGAATGCATTAGCTATATACTGAACAATTCAGAAGGGAGAGAAAATGGGAAAGAGTCTGTGAGGGTCGGAAGTAGCTAAGATACATGTATACTAATTACAGGCCATAGTAAACAAAGAACAAGGGGGGTAGGAAAATGGAGAATGAAGAAAAAGATTAATGAACCAACAACCACTCTCGAAACATGTTTCTGAATCTCATGGCTCTTCAGGTAGGAATAGCCATGTGCATATCCTTCGGTGGGTGATCCTGAGGGTCTAGAACATTCATATCATGAAGCTAAATGATATAGGATGTCATCACAAGCTTCCACAGGAATAGAAACACTTTGATCAAATTAGTTCATTGAAAAAGATGGGGATAGTGATGGAGATAGTTAGGATGCTTCTTTTCCAAGAAAGTTCCTAATTGAACCTAATTATTGATTGTTTCACTATTTCTAATCGAGTAATTCAGGAAGCCTTAATAAGAAATGAAATAGAAATTTTTATTATATTTGTTTCAATTTTTATTTGATTTTGTTTGATATTTTATTTGAGTTTCTTTAATGTGCACAATAAGCGCTGATTTTGAAATCTAAGCGAAAATGTATTGAGATGTAGGGGATGCGCTGATGCAGATCCAAAATGTCAGTGTTTAAAGATCATGTACAGTAATGCAAGCTTTGTGGATAGAGATAAAGCTTCAACTTAACCAAATTGAAGCAAATATTGGATTGAGTAGATGCTTTAAATTGAAAACAAACAGCTGGTGATGATTTGCTGATAGTAAAGCGGTTGCAAAGATATAAAGCAAGATATTCAGAGTATGGAGAGCTTTGTGGAGATATACTGCCTTGTATTATAGCAGGAACCACAAGCATATTTATACAAAATAGTAGCTAGGGTGAGTGTCTTGTGGGTGAATGAGAAATATGAGGGTGGTGGAGTGGTTTTGGAGTTGAAATATACATGAGGGGTAAAATGCACAAAAATGGAACTAATTACTGTTTAAAATGTTTGAAACTGATCTTTATGCTCTCAGAACTACAAATCATGTATGTCACAATTTATTTTCAGTTGAAAGAACAAGAGAAATGATGTGAAAATATCTGAAACTCCATTCGAAGCTCTGGGCGCTTATCCTAAATGAAATGGAAGCACTTGAGCTTTGGTTGTGGATTGGTGATGATAGGGGTGGTTTGGAAACATTTTCCAATTACCATATTGATATTTGGTAGTGTTTCAGAACAGGAGACTGCAAAGACAGCCAGCTACTGGCTCAATGCTCCTGCTGTACCTATTGCACATGCAGATGGTCCAGTGCACACCCACATCTGGGTCTTCCCAATCCCAGGATCGACATGGCCATTTGAAATGGACTCCTGGATTTTTTGATGCTAAAGGTGCCCCCATACCCACAAAGCCTGCCCTCAGCACACCACCATGCACTGACCAAGAAACACCAGCACATGCTGTCTGCCTCCCTGGACACCCAGGGCTCAATGGCTCAGGACCTATCAGTTTACTCACCATCCTCACCATCCACCACACCAATGTTCATGTTCTTTTAGGAGAAGAGATAAAACAAGTATATAAGGAAGTGTTACTTCAAGGTAGTTAAAGAGATAGTAGAATTGATAAAATAAAGATTTAGCAGTATAAAAGTCCAAGGGTAGAGTGAGGATTCACCCTCTTGCATGAAGCCAAGTGCAGTGAGGGTTTTCCCTCTTGTATTGAAGCCAAGCATAGCAAGGGTTCACCACAGGAGCTGCCAGGTGGCCGAAGGCCACCAGTGCGGCTAGTTACATTACAAAAGTCATTGCTGACATAAGAAATTGTTTCAAATCATTTGAAAAAAATTGCCCAAAAGGTGCCTAAAAGAAAACACAAAAACATATACAAAATAGCTATAAAACTCCCTCATATTTTTCATCATGTGACAGTGTGCATGAACAAGTGTGAAAGGAGGTCTGGATAAATAGTGTGATACTTGACCTGATTAATCAGCTGTGAGAGTCCAGCAGCAGGAAATCATTAATATTGTTCATGATAAGATATAAGTGGTACAGCGGCAAGGGAGTAATAAAAATACTCTAACAACTTGAGAAGTAATGAGACTCAAAACTTGAAAATGAACTGTAAACTTGTTGTTTTCTGTGTACTAAATGATGATGTTAAATTCAGGAGTTACAGGGGGCTTTTAGAGCATGTTTTTCTCAGAGAAATGTCATGGTATAAAAGATATAGGTCTCCATATATGAGGCTAAGGGTTGTTTGTGGAAAACTTTTGATCATGAATTGTCCTGAACAAAGGGGATGTGGAGCTTGTTCTTGGGTGGAATGGAAGTAGAGAAATGGTAGATGGATAAAGTGAAGAGAGGAAAATAAAACACAAGGGAGAGTCAAGTGGGGTTGTCCTTGAGTTTCTATGTGATAGAACTGAGTCTATCATGTGGATTTGAGTTGAGGAGTTGTGTATGGATTCAGGGTAATAATTTCTGAGGTGTCTTGTGATGCTTCTGGCTTGTTTAGACCACATATATACAAGTCCCTCATCTTCCATAAATATTCTATTGAGTTTGGAGGTTATCAGGTCCCCCTGGCTTGTAGTAGTGCTTGAAACTCAACTCAACTTATGGTTTGGTTATAGTGTATTGGTTTCTCAACTTGTTTTGACTGTGGTGATGGGATGACACTGTCTAATGTCCAAGTGATCTTCCTTCAGCTTCTCAAGTGCTTGGTTCCATTTCATCCAGCTCCATCCAGCTTGCTGGCTTCTTCATATACTGGAGGCAAGCAAAATTTCCCTGACACAGGAAATCCTCTGAGAATAGTAAAGCAATTTCACATTTCTCACAAAGTTTTCAGGTGTAGAAAGAGCCACTGTGATCACCTTTGGTTCACTGTATCACCAGTTAATATGGAAGCATGTAAACATGCATTTTTATGCTGTGCAGCACAAGGATGCAAGACTGTTGGAGTGTGACATGCTTGTCTGTCAGCACAGCTATATAGCTATGACACTGTTAACATAAGTAATACTCATAATGAAGAAGAGAGATGTAGATGGAAAAATAGGAGGAACTAGTAGTAGGGAGAACAGGAAAATGTCAGGACCATAAAGATATACAAGGACACAGGATAAACAATTAGAGATAATGAGTGGATTGAAGGGATGGCATAAAAGGGGACATAGAGCTGAGTATGAATAGAGGAGAGGGGCCCAATGGCGACAGCACAAACCCATAAAATTGAGAAGTGGAGAGATGAGTATGGGGCTCAAGTCAACTCAGGACATATAAAAACATCTGCTTTTCCCACCCAAAACTGTACCAGACAATTCTCATTGTGCCTCAACAACCTGTACCCTGTATGCCATTGAAATGGCAAACACTTATTAAACTAGTTGGTTTCATCTTAGTTGTCATGTAAATAAACCTATAATTTTATTTATCCTGGTTCGTTGAATTGGAAAGTGCATTTGGCATCTGAGCCTTGATTAGTCAGAAGTTGAGTTCCATCTCATTCCTCAACGATCCTCAATGATATGTCTGTCAACTCTCAACCTCTTTCCAAAGTTTAACTCACATTGAAGGGCACACAGATAGGTCAGCTGTGTGGCATTCTCCCCTGATGGTAGCCAAGTTGTCTCAGGCTCATTTGACAGAACAGTCTGTATATGGGATGCTGACATAGGAGAAAAAAACCAGAGACATTTTGAAAAGTGTGATGATACAGTGGAACCTAGTACATCCTCCTTAGATAGAGGTGCCATATTATCAAACTCAGATGACAAAACACTCCAGATCATAGACCCTAAGAAAACTCAGACACCTGTTAGCCCCTTCATAGTAAAAATCCTCACCTGAAATTTTCATTTCTGCCTATTGCACAGATATTCTGTAATAACTCTCCTCTCGGAGAGGGCTGGATACTTGGCCCAAACAAAGAATACCTTTTCTGGCTTCCATCTATCAATCGTACTGGTCTGTGGCCTCCTAGTACCATTGCCATTTGTGGGGTTCAACCCACCATGATTGACTTCACTAACTATGTACATGGTAGTAATGGGGCACAATGCTGGTCTGGATAAGATCTGTTGCCATGATCAGGCCTACACCCACAAGGCCCAATTCAATTCAAGGTTCCTAGCTTTAGAATATCTTTTGTTTATATTTTTGGATTCAACTGGTGAAGCAATTCTGAGCACAATTGAGCATGAACAAGTGCATACATGTGTTCAGACATGAATGGGCTAATATAGCCATTGATCGGCAACCACATGACTCTGAAACGCTACCAAAAACCAATGCAGCAATTGATAAACCATTTCCATTCACCCCTATTGTCGCCGATCCATGACCAAAGCCCAAACACTTCCATTTCATTTAGAACAAGTGTCCAGAACTTCAAATGGAGTTTCAGATTTTTTCTCTCTGTTTCCCTTGTGCTTTTAACTCAAAACAAATTGTAGTATGCATGATTTGTAGTTCTGAAAGCACACAGATTGGTTTCAGGTGCTTTAGACAGTAATTAGTTCCATATTTGTGCATTTCTCCCCTCATGTAGATTGCAACCCCAGAACTGCTCCACCACCCTGATATTTCTCACTCACCCACAAGAGACTCACCTTAGCTAGCATTCTCCTCAAATACACTTGTATTTCTTGCTATAATATAAGGCAGTAAATCTACTTCAATTTAGCTAAGTTGAAGCACTATCTCTATCTACAAGCTGGTGTTGCAGTATGCGAACTTTAAGTGCTGACACTTTGCATCCACCTCAGCACATCCCCTGCATCTCAATACATTCTTGCTGAGATTTCGAAACTAGCACTTATTGTGCACATACAAGAAACTTGATCAAAACTATTAAGAATTCAGGGAATTTATTGTTAGATTTGGCAGATAATAAATTATTATTATTGTTGTATCTGTGACGCGTAGTCGCATTTGTGGTGTTGCCCCGTTCGGAATTCACATGTCGGTCACGTGACATGTTTGGAACGCGTGGCGGTGACGCGTTGGTGGATCGTTCAATGTCGCATCGAAGTATCAATGCGGCCTTCGTTGAAGTGGAATATACACGCGTTGTGTTGTCAGATATACACGTGTTCGATTGATTTACTTGAAGTCTTGATGATTGAGTGGAAATAGAAGTAAGAATAGAAGAAATCTTGCTGCTGGTCTTGTAAACTTGAAGATACAGCTTGATTTTCTAGCTACTTAGATAGTCCTTATATACATAAAAGAATAGGAGAAAGTTTTAAATCATACATGTGAAAATAGTGTCTGTGTCACTGTCTCACTCTGAACTTGTGTGGCCCTATGTGTTTCTTCCACTATCTGCATTCCTGACGAATGGAGCCATTATTGATAGGAACTGGTGCAACATCTAGGTGCGTGTTGTCGGACGATGATGACAAAGCGGAATAGTACGAGTGCAGTCATCCGGAACCGGTAATGGATATTATTGGATTTCAAACCAACATAATATGTCAGATGCACCAGTAATTACAATAACCTTCAAGTCGTATAAAAGCTAGGTAGATAGATCCTAACATCTCAGTCTAATGAACAAGACTGAGATGTAAGTACTTAAATCATTCTCATCATCAACTTTATTAACATTGTAACTAGTCCGTTCTTATAGGTAATTACACCTACAATAAAGAGTCTAATGAACAAGACTGAGATTCTGTTCTTATAGTCACACTTACGCGTGTTTCGTTCTTTGTGTCTCCTTTGTTATTCTTACTTCATTCTCGGTGTCTCACAACGTATCTCGTGTTTCAGTGCTCGGTATGGCTCAGTTTATGCATGTGACTCGGTTCTCATCTTCTTGGTGCATCTCGACTCGTATTCTCTGTGCGTCTTGGTGCTCGTGTCTCGCGTATGCCTCGGTCTGTCTCGTTTGTGGTTCTCAGTATGTGATTCTCGGTATCTCGTTTGTGGCTCATCTGACTTGTGACTCGTATTGAATGTGATGCTCGACTCGTTCTCAATGTTCGTGTATCAGAATGTTTGCCTGTGGATGTGGGCATGTTTCGTGTGTATGGGCTGCTCGTGTGTAGATAGGATGAGATGAAGAATAAAAGAAATATGGTTGGAATAGTGATAATGTCTGTGTGATAAAAGATAAAAGAAAAATAGAATAAAAATGAAGAAACTCAAGAAAGATAAGTCCTTTTTTCCTAGTCCTTACAATAAAAACCTCAAACAAAGATCAAATAAAATACAAAAAAAATATAAAAATATTTCCATTTCACTTCTTACTAGTATCCATGGCCCTGCCTGAGTTGGACATCATAATAAAAACAATAGTAAGGTAGATGCTGTTGGATGGAGTATATGAATGGTAGGTGGATAACATTTGGGGACAAGTGTGATTAGGAAGTTTTAGGCTGGGACTCATAACCTGTTGGATGACATAGTGAAAAGAATGGAGACTCAGAAAGTCTCAGACACAGACACAGACACAGACACAGACACATATGGTGGATGTATCACAAACCACATAGATACAAATAGTGCCTACATGACCAAAGTGTCCACAACACTACATAAAATAACATTAACAGATAAGAGACAATATTATTTTCACCTTTGATGATGTCAAGATAGAAGTATGAGAAAGTAAAAGGCTTGTAAATACCAAATATACTGCTTATTTCATTGATACAGTGACTCAAAAAACTGTTGGCAGTGGAAAGTCTATAATACACTTAACAATGTCACACAGCAAGTAACCCTTGGGACTTGTCAATAAATTGGACAAAGACAAGTCCCAACCGCCGCTTTTCTGCTTACATAAGGCGCTTATTTAAGCGCCTATGGAGCGAGACACAGAGAAAGAAAAGAAAAGGAAAGAAATAGTGGCAGTGGGATAAAATCACAGGCCAACAAAAACTACTTCAATGTTTGCTTGTTTTGATTTGATAGCTTAACAACTTTTGAATTAAAATACTGAAAATACTGAAAATATTGTAGTAGATAGTCTATCCTGGTTGCAAATTAACTATTTCTCATAATTAATGAGACATGTTTAGGAGATATGTAGCATACTATTATGTGCATATCCACACACTCTGAGATGTCTGCATGAATGCTTAAGTGCTGGATTTGAGGAGGAGCATATGGTGACTCACAAAACTGAGTCAATGTTTGGTGCTTTTGGACTATTCATTGAATAGCTTTGAATGTAAAACATATATGAAAAAGTGTTGCTGCATCAAAGAACAAATCTGATCATGGCTATGCAACCATTAAAAAATTATATAATTCTGATCAGGGGTGATGAAGATATGGGCAATTCAAATCAAGGGCCCATTGACTTAGTTTTGTGAGATGGTATCAGAACAATCAGAATCTGATGCTCCATCTATCATATAACATGCAACCCTTGATAGATGGTTATTATGGTAACCTTATCTTTCATGAGAACTCAAATTAAGGTATTTAATCCCCTCCAATATGTCCAGAACTTCACTACAATCCAATGCACCCCACTTCCTCTGCCCAAAAAGAAAACACCCTCTCCTTAGCCTCTCATGGTCATTCCACTCACACTATTGCCTCAGGACTTGGGCTCAGCCAGTCCACAGTATCCAGGACTCTCAGAACTCTCCATCCCAACCAGCCCTGCTCCTCTGGAGGTCATCCCCCCAAGCTTTCCTCCAGAGATCAACATGCTATTTTATCACAAATTGCTATTGGCAGAGCTGCCAATGCTACTCAGGTCACCAAACATATCATTAAAATTATACCCCACCCAGTCTCTTCAGAAACAGTCAGAAGAGTTCTCAGGAAACATTCATTCAAGGCTGTGGTGAAGAAGAAGAAGCCCTTCCTTAGTGCAAGGAATAGACAGCTAAGGTTGGCTTTAATAAGAAATAGAGTGGAAATTTTATATATATTTTGTTTGAATTTATTTGATTTGTTTTTGATATTTTCTTCAAGTTTATTGCAGGCGATCTTTAAGCATATAAAAGGTGATCTAAGCGAGATATGAATTCTAGTGTGGGGGATGCACTGATGTGGAATCAAAGTGTCAGCACTTAAAGTTCACATACAGAGACGCAGACTTGTAGATAGGTAGATAATGAGAACTTAACAGTTTTGGGATAATCACTGAGTCAAATAGAGTCCTTGAAATGATGACGAACGGCCAGTGACGATTTGTTAACAAAGCAAGGGTAGCAAAGATATCAAGCAAAGATGCAGAGATTGTAACAGATATGTGGAGCTTTACTGCCTTGGATTCTGGAGAAATTTACAAGCATACTTATAGTGAGAGCTAGCTAATAATTGTCCTTTGTGTTCCCAAGAAGAATATTAGGGCGATGGAGCGATTCTGGGGTTGGAGACTACATGAGGGAAAGAATGCACAAAAATGTACTAAAAACATGTTTAAAACTTCTGAAACAGATCATTGTCAGGGGACAACCTATTTTCACCCAGCCCTCCATCTCCAAGGCCCCTGCACATGCGAAGCACAAGTCTGAGGCGCGGGAACCTTGCTCCGAAGCCTCGGGTCCTTGACCCGAAGCCTCCAAGCATGAACCCAAAGCCTCGGGCCTCTAGTCCGAAACCTCGGACCACCCGAGACCTCAGCCAACCTTGGGGTGGAACTCGAATAGTTGATCTGAACCTTCGGCCCGACATCCGACCTTTGTCAGGGTTGAAGTGCCTTATGGGGATAGAAGTCGGGCAGGGTTGACAGCGCATAGGAGTGCCCCTGGTTGGGCGTTAGGTAGTCGTATATAGTTTTTTCACTAGTAGTGGGGATCCCTAGACTTTTCTCTTTGGATTTCCCCTCTACTAGGTGAGAGTTCCTTCACTGTATATTCTTACACATATATGTATCTTTGGATTTCCCCTCTACTAGGTACCTACAGGCGCTAGGAGGGTTGCCCTTACAATCATGGTGTGGTAGGAAATGTAGATCATGTGTTTCACTACTATACTGAGCCAAAAGAACAAGAAACATCAATGAGGAAAAATCTGAAACTCCATTTTGAAGCTCCGGGCGCTTGTTTAAATGAAATCGAAGCAATCAGCTTCGTTCGTGGATTGGCGACGATAGGGGTGGTCAGGAATAGAAGTTGAAGTGTCATAAGGGTTAATGGAAGTGTTTCATAGCCACACGGGGCTTGATCAGTGGCTATTGAAGCCTGTTCGTGTCCGAAGCGCATATATGCGCACGTTCGTCCCTGCATTGCCTCGGGGATCGTTCGCCAAGTGATCCTAAAGATGTAAACAGAATGTATTCTAAGGCCCAAGTCCTTGAATTCTCATTAGTAGTGTTTTTATAATGTTTTTGTTGTTTTATTCTGCACGGCGCTACTGATGCATCAGTAGATTACATAATATGACTTTCGTGCGGTAGATAGATGAATAATAACAGGCCTTTGCTTTGGAGCACAGAGAGTGGACTGTAGAGGACCGGAAGAGGGTCATTTGGTCAGATTAGACCACAATCAACAGGTTTGGGTCAGATGGGAGGCAGTGGGTCTGGAAACAGAAGGGGGAGGGGTTGATTGAGGGAGAGGTGCAGGGGACAGTCAAGTTTGGAGGGGGAAACATTATGGTATGGGGGTGTATGGGATGGAATGGTGTTGGACAGCTTGCAGAGATTGAGGGAAAGATGGATGCTGATCAGTTTGTGTCCATTTGGAGTACCACCTGCTGCCCAGCCTGGAGGAAAGTGGAATTGCTGAGGAACAGGCAATTTTTCAACAGGACAATGACCCAAAGCACAAGTCAAAGAAGGCCAAGAACTGGATGGAAAACAACAATATCACTCTCCTTGACTGGCCTGCACAGTCTCCAGACCTGAATCCTATTGAGCACCTCTGGAATCATGCAAAAACAGGCTTAAGGAGTATCCAAAACCACCCAAGGGAGTTTGGGAAATTTGGGAGAGAGTAGAGGAGGTATGGAATAACATACCACCAGAGGTGTGTCAGAATTTGATAGAGAGTATGCCTAGAATACTTGAGGCAGTAATTAAGGCTAAGGGGGGCAATACCAAGTACTAGAATTGCAACTTGCTATTTCTCTGATATCCTCTCACATAACTGAGTCAATGGGCACTTAATTTGAATTGCCCATATCTTCATCACCCCTGATTGGAATTACATAATTCCTTAATGGTTGCATAGCCCTGATCAGATTTGTTCTTTGATGCACCAACACCTTCTTCATATATGTTTTACATTCAAAGATATTCAATGAATAGTCCAAAAGCACCAAACATTGACTCAGTTTTGTGAGTCATTGTATCTAATCCTGTTTCAAGTATATTACCCCCCACTTCCATAGCAGTGTTAGTTCGCAAGATACTTCATCCAGCGGCACACTGAATAAATAAATAATATTTCACCTTTTTACAATAATCAGACTCGTCAAGGTGGTAACGATGATGATGCGAAGGAAGCTCAAGTTCGATTCTCTCCATATTTTTCAGAACAGAACGGTTGTATGATCTGCAATGGGAAAATGGAAAGGATGTTGTGTTCGGAATTGGATCCGGATCTGGTTGCGGTAGGGGGGAGTACCAAAAAAGAGCAGTGGTTAAAAGATCCCAGAGTTGGAGGATACGTGCTTGGAGTCCCTCCCCAGAATCCAATTTCCCTGGAAAAATGCTTCACAATTTCTCTTTCTCCTCCACCTTCATCACAGCCTTCATCTCCTTTACCTCTCCCATCGCCCACCAAATGCTCTCGAATCCCGCCCCACTCATCTCCTTTACAGCACTTTCCTTTGAGCCTACCCGTTCATATCCAAGATATTCATGCTTTGCACAGCACTCCCGTTCATAAAAATGTTACAAGTCCTGTCTTGCTTCATCTATGTACCTGTGCTATGTGTCATACGACATAAAAAAGATGAACCGTCCGCTCCTTACACAGGGAGGGGAACACATCTGCATTGCGTAGGATGGGAGCAGAGCGAGCTTGCTCTTCTTGGGGTGCCAGGAAGGGAAGGATTTAGGTGCTCGGGTAGAAACAGGCTAGCATGACTGCTCAGCAGAGTCTGTGGCCGGGGAGGCACAGTTCGTCAAGGCCAGGTTAGAGTCCTTGCCAGGCCAAAGCATCGTTGAAGTCACTCGGGTTGTTGCATTACTCAGCTGGGGCACTAGCTGACATGTACTCGCAATGTTCGTCACGGTTTCCCATCGGGACCAAATGTGAAGCTGTCATCACATTCCTGTTGTGGAATTTATTGCAGGCGCATATATGCTGCCACCCGAGATATCCGGACGGGCGCTTAACTGCCGGATAGGAGGGGAAGGCAATATATGCTGCATTATTCAGGTCAATCTCATTTCCTTTCCTCTGAGTTTATAACCATCCTTTAGATACTTCTCTTATAAGTATATGGACCAAGTTTCATTAGCTAGAGTCGTCTAGTTACTTAGTTATGTAGTTAAGTATAGCTTCCGGTCAGGGATGACCGGAGACTATACAGCTGCACGGGCAGCCGTAGACGAACCCCTCAGTGTGTTCTATCACTGAGGTGGTGAGTCTAACATTTGTTTACCTTGTAGAAGAGTAGCTAACTGGTTAGTAGATATCTCTGTCTGCAGGTAGTTATTTAATATCATAGTGTGTTCTATCACTGAGGTGATATCTCTGTCTGCAGTATCAAATTTTAATAATTTCTCCTATCTACAACCATCCAATAGCAACAACAATTCCAGCAACCTGAACATGTCGAAGGAGTGGTTTTACATTGTCTGCATCAGCACTCCGATGTGTTGGAATATACAAGGAAAATCCTGACCTTGGGGAATATCCAACATAGTGGATTGCTTTGAGACCATGGGACTGGTAGCTTAGTGGTTAAAGCACCAAACTGGAATACTGGAGGTCCTGGGTTCAATTCCCAGCTGTTCATTATTTTCAACACCACAAGGAAAGATCCATAGATATGGAAATATCAATTTGCAACACAATGTTCCATATGCCAGGGAGGGTGTCGATCCCAGCAGGTATGTGCGAATCAGGAGAGATATAGGTTGTCTAAATAGCTCTGTGATATAAGCTCAGTACTGTGAATCTAAGACTTAAAAAATCAAGTCAGTCAACTTTGTAATTTTGAGGGTAGCGAGAATCCAGTCATGCTCACATCTTTCGTTGCATCTTGATCACTGGACGTGATACTGTACGCCATCTACTCCTACTCTTCCATTTTCTTTGCTAACAGTGATGCAGACCATGGAAACCCTAACGTTTGCTGTCTACTGCATGCCACAGCATCCTGTTGTGTTAGAGACTTTACGCGAAGAAGTTCTGACAGAAATTGGCCTACTCGTGGTTCAACCGTTGACGATGTAAAGGAATGTAAATACTTGGGTGCTGTGATTAACGGTAATGTTTCTATTTGACTATGGTAATAAACCATCGACGATGTAACATGGTCTACACTATAGAGACTCTTTGTTTATGCCCTCCCGGACCTACAATTTCTTTTCCTTGGAAGTCTCTGACGTACCTTTGTAGACCATTGAATACGTGGTAGTTTCAATTTGGGTTAGGAAGTTTGATAACCCATCATGCTCTTTTCACTTTAAGTCATTCTAAGCGTTTGACAACATTGCTAGGGCTAGACTGCAGAAATCCCTATTACATTCAAGCAGGAGCCGAGTGAGTAACATCTTCTTTGCTGTGCATAAACTTTCTGAACACTGGTCGGCCTCCCAGAGTGCTGTATTTAGCTTGGAAAATGCATATATGCACAGACATGTGGGGTATAGTGTGGTTTTTATTGGAGTAAGCTTCGTCTGTATTGAGTAATCTGTTCAGTTGTGGAATTCGACCCAAATATGTTTTTGGATCATAGACTTCATAAAATATGTCAGATTTATCTCTTTCTAGTATACACTTACTACTGTCCTTCACAAAAAAGGTAATTCATCTCCAATCCATACATATCTTACACTTAGCAATGCCATTAATCACTCTATTCCTCACTGTCACGATCACAGTCTGGACATTCAATTCACACTATATTCGTTCCGAAGAAATCCTTCCAAAGCATTTCGTCCGAAGCCCGAAGCAACATTCCTACACTCCCATCACTTTCATCCCACAACCCTTTTTGTCTATCATGTCGACTCAAATACACCATCTATTGAATCAATTCTTGTGAAACAATCAGTGGTCAGGTCCAATCATATTCTTTTTTTAGAAAAAAACCACCCTGACTATCCCCATCACTATCCCCATCTTTCACCATGAAATTATGGATTGAGTTATTCATATTCACTCAAAGCTTGCAATGACAGGCCATATCATCAGACTTAATGATATGAACATTCTAGACTCTCATAATGGCTCTCCGAAAGATTTAGGCATGGCTATCCTTACCCGAAGAGCCACCTGATTCGGAAACATGTTTCAAGAGTTGGTGATGGTCTATTATCCTTTTCTTCATTCACAATTTTCCTTCCATCACTATTCTACATTTTCTATGGCCTTTAATTAGTATACATGTACCTTGATTACTCTCTGATCCTCACGGACTCATTCCCATTCGCCCTCTCTTCCGAACCCTTTGGTATATAGCTAAACACATTCACATGTATGTTCCCTAGTTCAATTATCATATGTCAACTTGATTCTTCTACTCACACTTGTCAACTCAGCTCCAACTTACCTTCAACAACAACTTTATATTTTTTGAGTAAGCACTCCAATTCCAATTTTATTAGTTGAATCCACTTCAAGGAATGTAAGATCATTGGTTGTGATCGACATGAACTGTAAGGTTCATTCGATTCACGAGATAGAATCCTTTCAGAACCTCTGTCTCTTCGGAACTATGCACTTCATTCGCAGACGTTCCGAAAGTCATTCGCTTTTACTGTAGGATTTATATTCACTTTCCAAAACCATTCTGTTATCATTAGGAATATTTCCGAACACTTTTACTAACACAACATTCATCCATAACATTTATCGCTATTATTTGGATTCTGACACTCACCAGCTGTCTGAAGCTCAAGACGTTCCATAGGACTTTATTTCTGCCTTCATGAACAGGACCTTGACACATATATTGAAAATACCTCCCCCTCACGGACATATGATACTTCAGTTCACATACAATGAGATATCAGTAATG
The DNA here is from genome assembly GCA_003314545.1 of Ramaria sp. MG151. Classification (NCBI taxonomy): domain Eukaryota; kingdom Fungi; phylum Basidiomycota; class Agaricomycetes; order Gomphales; family Gomphaceae; genus Ramaria; species Ramaria sp. MG151. Next base: position 5,425 of record QMFG01001479.1, on the reverse strand, counting down.
GTCATCTGTCTGCTGCAGGCCTTTGATACTATCATGCTTCTGCCTGAGGCTCAGCCACCAGAGTCACATGGGGATGATCTTGTCATACATTTTTGCATGTTAGATAGGCATCTTCCTAAATGCTCTATCACATGCCCATCATCTAGGCAGTCACGAGACAGAAGGGTTTCAACAAATCTATATCCCAGTAGATTATATATGCAGAGAACACCAGTGGCATCTTCACTTCCAGACTAAAGACCATGTATGTTTCTTCAAAGAATGTTGCATGTAGTGTGAAAATTGCACTGACTACCATAAATTGCATAGGTGGTCCACACCTCAAACCATATCTTTGAGTTTACTTTTCAGTCTTGGTGAAAAATGACAGGCTTCTGCTACACGAACAGTGTGGATGAGGAGCTGCAGCACTTAAACCTAAAATTGTTGGCATATATCCAGGATTGATTTGGAGGGATCCCATTGTTAGCCAATGGCACCTTCATGACACATCTCTAAACCCTGGAATTGTTATTTCTTCAAAGCTTGGGAAAGTGTCTTCCCTCATAGTGACACAGGCATTCTCTACAGGGTCCTCAGACGTTTATATGGGTGAGTGAAGTCAAACCACGAGAAACGGGGGATGAGAGACGGTGTGGACCATGATACCCTATACTCAGAGCTTGTGAAACAAAGGGATGCAAAACCGCATGTATGAAGTTACAACGTGCTTTGTCTGTGGCAAGGTAGGAAAACTCGGACAGCGCAGACGGCCACACGTTTACGGCTGTGAAAAGAATTTCATGGTGTCCATGGAAAGCTCACGCCGCTGATCATGACCTCAAAGCTACTCTTCAACCTAGGTGATAAAGGGACGAGCAGCACCGATGAGGAGCTGTAGGTACAATATGTGGGAATCACTGTTGCAATGTGTCATGTTTAAAAACCAAGAAGTTATTACTAGTTGGATGACTCAAGACGGAAACCATCTTGCACTTCACTCGACTGTCCACCATAGTCATACCATGTCGCGTCGTCGAGCCACTGCGGTTCGCGGTCGAATGAGGTTCGAAGTTTGGTAGTAAACACCGGTGCCCCAGTGCTCCGGAGAGTTGGAGCATCGCTGTTTGAAAAGAGATATACTGTGGGATCCGTTCCATTGGCACGTGATTCCCGTTGAAAGGTGTACTCGGTTTCTAGATCACAAGGACGAGCTTGTGAAACAAAGGAATGTAAAACCGCATGTATGAAGTTGCACCGTCTGTCGCAAGATAGGAAAACTCGGATAGCACAGAGACGGTCACAGGTTTATGGCTCTGAAAAGAATTTTCATGGTGTCTATGGAACATTCACACCGCCAATCATGGCCTCAAAGCTACTCTTCAACCTCGGTGATAAAGGGACGAGCAGCACCGATGGGGAGCTGTAGGTACCATATGTGGGAATCACTGTTGGAATGTGAGCAGTGTGTCACGTTTGAAAAACAAGAAATCATTACTAGTTGGATGACTCAAGACGGAAACCATCTTGCACTTCACTCGACTCTCCATCATTGTCATACCATGTCGCATCGTCCAACCACTGCGGTTCGAGGTCGAATGATGTTCGAAAATTCGTGATAGACACCGGTTCTCCAGTGCTCCGGAGAGTTGGGGCATCGCTGTTTGAAAAGGCATATACAATGGGATCCGTTCCCTTGGCACGTGATTCCCATTGAAAGGTGCACTCGCGTCCTAGATCACGAGGACCATCCACGATCGTCAGATCAATGTTCCACTCGTGAATAATGCGAATAACTGAAGTGGTACCTAGCGACACTAACCGAGTCTCAAATCATGGGGGAAGATTGAGAGGCCATACTTGGCAATGTTCAATCTTGGTGAAAAACGACATGCTGCTGGTACACGAACAGTGTGGATGAGGAGCTGCAGCGCTTAAACCTAAAATTGTTGGCATATATCCAGGATTGATTTGGAGGGATCTCATTATTAGCCAAAGGCACCTTAATGACACATCTCTAAAGTCTGGAATTTTTATTTCTTCAAAGCTTGGGAAAGTGTCTTCCCTCATAGTGACACAGGGATTCTCTACAGGGTCCTCAGAGGTTTATATTGTTAGGAATTGAGAATAATATCTTTAGCTATCATTGGCCGGTTCATAATTGTTTCTGCCCCTAAGCCCCTAAACTCCTATTTTATCATGTATAAGTAGTTTACTTAGGTAGCTAAATAAATCAGTCGGTTTTAGCCCGACCACTCACTTAGCTGAGTCCGTCGTTTTAAGCAAGAGATCACTTGTCCTCTTGCTTCGAGTGTTTTTCTGTCTCTGTGTCTCACAGCCGGTTCGAGTTAATGCCGCGCTACTCTCTTCGTTCATCGCTTCGCCCTCTTACATTCTTAACATATATGGGTGAGTGAAGTCAAACCATGAGAAACGGGGGATGAGAGACGGTGTGGAACATGATACCCTATACTCAGAGCTTGTGAAACAAAGGGATGCAAAACTGCGTGTATGAAGTTACAACGTGCTTTGTCTGTCGCAAGGTAGGAAAACTCGGACAGCGCAGACGGCCACACGTTTACGGCTGTGAAAGGAATTTCATGGTGTCCATGGAAAGCTCACACCGCTGATCATGAGCTCAAAGCTACTCTTCAACCTAGGTGATAAAGGGAAGAGCAGGACCGATGAGGACCTGTAGGTACAATATGTGGGAATTACTGTTGCAATGTGTCATGTTTAAAAACCAAGAAGTTATTACTAGTTGGATGACTCAAGACGGGAACCATCTTGCACTTCACTCGACTGTCCACCATAGTCATACCATGTCGCGTCGTCGAGCCACTGCGGTTCGCGGTTGAATGAGGTTTGAAGTTTGTTAGTAAACACCGGAGCCTCAGTGCTCCGGAGAGTTGGGGCATCGCTGTTTGAAAAGACATACTGTGGGATCCGTTCCCTTGGCACGTGATTCTCATTGAAATGTGCACTCACGGTTTCCAGATCACAAGGACGAGCTTGTGAAACAAAGGAATGTAAAACCGCATGTATGAAGTTGCACCGTGTCTTGTCTGTCGCAAGATAGGAAAACGCAGATAGCACAGAGACGGTCACAGGTTTATGGCTCTGAAAAGAATTTTCATGGTGTCTATGGAACATTCACACCTCCAATCATGGTATCAAAGCTACTCTTCAACCTCGGTGATAAATGGACGAGCAGCACCGATGGGAAGCTGTAAGCAGGTCATATGGGGATAACTGTTCGAATGTGAGCAGTGTGTCATGTTTGAAAAACAAGAAATTATTACTAGTTGAATGACTTAAGACGGAAACCATCTTGCACTTCACTCGACTGTCCCTCACTGTCATACCATGTCGCGTCGTCGAGCCACTGCGGTTCGAGGTCGAATGATGTTCGAAATTTCGTAACAGACACCGGTGCTCCAGTGCTCCGGAGAGTTGGGGCATCGCTGTTTGAAAAGAGATATACTGTGGGATCCGTTCCCTTGGCACGTGATTCCCGTTGAAAGGTGCACTCGCGTCCTCGATAACGAGGACCATCCACGATCGTCAGATCAGTGTTCCAGTGGCGATCAACTCGAATAACTGTAGTGCTACCTCTCAATACTCAGTATAAGAGTTATAGCGACACTGACCGAGTCTCAAATCATGGGGGGCGATTGAGAGGCCATGCTTGGCAATGATCGAGTGAGCGTCATTCTGGAGCAGTTTCCATGCATGTGTCTGATCGAGATTTTTATATTCTAATGTACTCAAGATGTTCACACGCGCAGGGATAGTGAGAGGGTAGAGTCTAGAAATACGTTATTTGATTAATCAAACCTTAAAGAGAGGGTGCACTTGCCTTCGTCTTTCGTAAGATTTCCCGGAATGGCTCTCTACGACTTCCACAGAAATGTCTTTGAGGACCTTCACACCACTATAGAACTCCAGACTCTCGTGCCAGGAGAGTGTCCCAGATTCTGCTTGCATGGACTGGTGAACATTGTCAACAACTACAAAGTCACCTGCTTTTGTCATGTAGCCAACGTCTCCCAGTGCGATTTTATCTATGGGACGAATGAGTAAGTGACTCGGTGCCAGCCATCCTCGCTCAAAGAATGCAGCTCCGAGCATCGGAAGACTAATTTTGTCGGAGTTGCATCCGAGAATGTCCACAAGGTTGTCGGTGCCTTCCATCTTTGGTAATGAGTGACACAACATTCGTCCGATCCGCGCAGCGGGGTCTGGACCGCGGAGTCTATCCCTGTATTAAACATATATTCTCAATATAGCATTGTAATGTATAACTAGTACTGACCCCGGAAGGCAATCCGACATACTATCCCAAATATAGGGCTATCATGGCCCATCACTGTGACTGCATGTGTGACAAGATACCACACAACTTACCTCACCAACCACCCTATCCTTACTGGATAATTCGCCGGCATATATCAACTTACATTCATGTCGATCATGAGATTGTACATTGACATAGAGACCGTTCCACTTTAGAATGTCAGTTGAGCTTCTACAGAAGAAGGATTATTCATTACCATGAACAGAGGGAAGGAGAATGATCGCGACTGATGGGATTCCGCCAAGGCCTGTTATGTGTTATTAAAACTTTATTCAAAGATTATGACTTCTGCGTACTTTGACAGATGACCGCTGTTTCTATGAGTGTATCAATGACATACAGTTTATCATGAACAATGACAAACCATATCAAATAATCCAAAAATAGCCTCTATGGGATTTGAAGACAATGTTTGCCCAAGCCAAGCCTCAAGTAGCTCAAAGTGACCACCAGGCAAGTGGTACACTTGGAATGGGATGGTGGCTGCGTCTCTGCTTGCCCCAACAAGCTGCAATATTGAGGAATCCCTGAGAATACAAAAATTGTCAACCTATGACACATTTACCAGCCAACCAGGGCTCACAGCATCTGTCTTCGTAAAGCCATGTCTTTCTCAAACTACAAAATGATGAAAAACAGTCTAAAACCCCAAAAAAGGAAAGCATACCGCATATGTATGTGCTGTGGAATGCACATCATGGTAACTTTTCACCAGGACTAGACGATTGTCTGGGCGTTTCGCCCTATGAAGCTTGACGGTAACAGTAGTCTTGGAGGAATTTGGTTGTGTGCGTAATCTGATGTCATATGTTCCGATGGTCTGAAGGATATTGATGTCGTCGCGTATGAAGGTGAGTAGCTGCATCAAAAATTTCAGCACACGGCACGCTTGGATAATATGATAATACATGCATCAGGATCATCCCCACCTGGGGACAGCGCATGAATTTGGCGTTGGGATATCCTTTCAGGGCGCATGACCGAAGTAGCTTCCTGCGAGACCAACAATCGGCTGATGTTGTGAACCTGGAAAGACGGTGAAATTAAAGTACAGCAGTAGCGATGGAAATTGGACTCACTGCCACGAAC
>QMFG01001474.1:101541-114861 GCA_003314545.1 Ramaria sp. MG151 | reverse complement strand
ACCTGCCGTGCGAAGCATCGGCCTACTTTCCACAAGTGTGACAAGTCTGCCGATGAATCGGGTTCCAAAGAGTGGATTCGGGAACGTGATGTTTGGATGGTTTGGTTGGTTTGGAAGGCGGAACAGATCGTAAATCATGATCGTGACACATTGGCTGTGATTGACATGGGCTAGAAGGTTCATTCGATCCATGAGATAGAATCCTTTCAGAATATCTATCTCTTCGGAACTATGCACCTCTTCACAGACATTCTGAAAGCCATTCGCTTTTACTGTAGGATTTCTATTCACTTTCAAATATCATTCTATTAGTATTGAAACATATTTGAACATTACTACTAACACTACATTCATCTATAACATTTATCCATGATAATCAAATTCTGACAAAATACCCCTGATGCTTGGGATCAATATTTGAAGATTAATGAAGGGTTGTCACTACCCAAAGAGCTATGCAATTTGGAAACCTGTTTCAGGATCTATTTCTAGTTTGTTAAATCTTTTCTCTATTCACAATTTTTCTATCACCCTTGTTCTTTGTTTCATATGGCCTTTTATTAGTATACATGTACCTTAGCCACTTTCTGACCCTCACGGACTCTTTCTCATTTGCTCTCCCTTCTGAAGTGTTTAGTATATAGCTAGCACATTCGCATGTATATTCCCTAGTTCAATTATTGTATGTCTGCTTGATTGTTCTACTCCAGCTTGCCAACTCATTGTAAACTACCTTGAACAGCAACTTCACATTTGAGTGAGTACTCTAACTTCATTTATATCAGGTTAGACACACTTCAAAAGAATGTGAGACCATTGGCTGTGATTGACATGGACTGCAAAGTTCATTCAATCTATGAGATAGAATCCCTTTGGAATATCTATCTCTTCGGAACTGTGCACCTTTTGCAAACATTCTGAAAGCCATTCACTTTTACTGTAGGATTTCTATTCCCTTTCGAATATCATTTTATTACTATTAGAAACATTTACAAACAGTACTACTTGTCAGAATTCAAATATCAGTGATAAAAGTTGTGGATGAATGTCATGTTAGTAATACTGTTTGGAAATGTTTCTAATGATGATAGAATGGTATTTGAAAATGAATAAGAATCCTACAGTAAAAGTAAATGGCTTTTGGAACATTTGTGAACAAAATGCATAGTTCTGAAGAGATAGAGATTCTGAAAGGATTCTGTAAGGGCAACCCTCCTAGCGCCCATAGGTACCTAGTAGAGGGGAAATACAAAGAGATATATATATGCAAGAAAGTACAGTAAAGGAACTCTCACCTAGTAGAGGGGAAATCCAAAGAGAAAAGTCTAGGGACCCCCACTACTAGTGAATGTCAGGGCCCATCCCCGACCGATTCCTAAGACCTCGGGCCTCTGGGCCCGAACCCCCGACCATCATGTTTCACCTATTCATACCCCACATTTGATCTTTTCCCTTCGTAGCTTACGACCCTGACCTCAGTCATTTGGTCACCGATCCCCGAACCTTCTCGTATATAAGCCACTTATCCATGTACATGACAGTCAGTTCTGATATCGACTAAGATACCCAAATATATTCCATCTCTAATCTTTACGCTCCTTCATCCCTCTGGCTAAGGTCACGCCTGAATTTCGGGTGACCTCGGGCCTTGTCCGAAATACGGGACAGGACTCTGAGCTGGCGCAGCACATAAGCTGAAGCCAAGTCCCACTTGACCCGTTCACCGAGCCTTGGCCCTCTGTCACGATCACAATATGGACACCTCATCTACATCATTGTCCTTCCAAACCAATCCTTCCGAATGGATCGTCCGAACTCCGAATCACCCTTGCATCAATGTTTCACATACATTTGGTCCAGTCACCCAATCCAGTTTAGGAATCACTCCATGAAGTGTTTAGTGAAACAATCAATAATCAGGTCCGATCATAATCTTTTCTGGAAAAGAAGCACCCTGACTATCCCCATCACTATCCCCATCTTTTCCAATGAACTCATGGATTGAGTTGTTTCTATTGTATGGAAGCTTGCGATGACATTCCATATCATTATGTTCTATGATATGAATGTTCTAGACCCTCAGGATGACCCGCCGAAGGATTTAGGGACGGTTAGTTCTACCCGAAGAGCCATGCGATTTGGAAACATGTTTCAAGAGTTATTGTGGGTCCGTTAATCTTTTACTTCATTCACAATTTCCTACCACCCTTGTTCTGTGTTTCCTATGGCCTTTAATTAGTATACATGTACCTTGACTACTTCCTAACCATCACGGACTCATTCCCATTCGCTCTTTCTTCCAAATGGTTCAGTATATAAGCTAGCACATTCGCATGTACATTCCTTAGTTCAATTATCATATGTCCCCTTGATTTTCTACCTACACTTGCCAAACTCGCTCCCAACTCAACTTCACCAACAACTGTATAATTTTTGAGTAAGCCCTTCAAATCAACTTTCATTAGTTAAATCCACTTCAAGGAATGTAAGACTATTGGCTGTGATCGACATGAACTGCAAAGTTCATTCGATTCACGAGATAGAATCCTTTCGGAACCTCTATCTCTTCAGAACTATGCACTTCATTCGCAGACGTTCCGAAAGTCATTCGCTTTTACTGTAGGATTTTCATTTGCTTTCCAAAACCACCCTATTACTATTTGGGATGTTTCCGAACACTTTTACTAACCCACAACATCTATTGCTATTATTTGGATTCTGACACCCTCCTCGGCAACCCGACCCTGAACCTTGGTTGACTCTATCTTGAGTCCCAAACTTAACTCTGCCTCCGCTCTGACTCAGTTCTTAACAGTGAAAAAACTATATACGACTACCTAACGCCCAACCAGCGGCACTCCTATGCGCTGTCAACCCTGCCTGACTTCTATCCCCATAAGGTGTTTTGTCCCTGATGAAGACCGGATGTCAGACCGAGTGTTTGGATCAGATGTTCAGGCCATACCCCAAGGTTGGCTGAGGTCTTGGGTGGTCCAAGGTTTTGGACTAGAGGTCTGCTTTGGACTTGTATTTGGAGGCTTCAGGTCAAGGACCCGAGGCTTTGGACCGAGGTTTTCACGCTTCATACTTGTGCTTCACATGTGTAAAGGCCTTAGAGATGAAGGATTTGGTGAAAATAGGTTGTCCCCTAACATCAGCCCCCTCCGAGAGTGCTGCGTCCTTGAAGCACGAGCCATAATGGTGTCAAATGCTGTTGAAGGAACCCTCTGAGGTGCTCTGGAATGTGTTTGATAGAACTCTCGGATTTTGTCCGGGGCCGAGACGTCTGCTTCCAAAACTCAAGTGTTCTCCTCATACCCATACCCTTCCCATTTGATTAGAAACTGTAATTGGCCTCTGTGGAACCGACTGTCTAGGATCCATTCTACTGTGTAATGCTCGGCCCCATCCACAATCTCGGGTGGGGGTGGTGACTTCCAACCAGGAATGGGGTCTTCGGGTGCCGGGAGAAGTTTGACAACATTGAACACTGGGTGTAATCGAGCCATTGGCTGTGGTAATTGAAGGCAATATGCGTTGCATCTAACTTTCTGTTGGACAACATATGGCCCGAGGTAGCGGTGTGCGAGCTTCAGGGATGGTCGGGTCGTCCGAACGTCCAAAGCATCCAGAAATACTCGGTCACCTACTTTGTATTCTGGAGCTGGAGGTTGGCGTTGGTTGTAGTACCGAGCCATGTCATCCTTTGCTTTGGCTAGCGCTGACTTGGCTTCCTCTAATGATTTCTCCATTTGGTCTTTGAACTTGTTCACCGTCTCCATGTGGGATTTGGGCTGCCTCGGTTCGAATCCCATCTGAGGATGTTGGCCTGTGTCTAACATGAAGGGTGTCTCTTGGGTTGCAGAGTGTACATGGTTGCTATATTGGAACTCTGCAAGAGGAAGGAGTTCATCCCAATCATCTTGGCATTCATCAATGAAGATCCGAAGATACTGCTCTAATCCCTGATTAACACGTTCAGTCTGCCTGTCAGCCTGTGGGTGATAAGCTGTGGTGGCCGTGAGCTTGATACTGAGTAGTCGGTAAGGTTCTTGTGTGAACTCAGAGACAAACTGTGGGCCTCGGTCAGAGACAAACTGTCTCGGCAATCTGTGTAGCTTCCAGACGTGCATGAGGTAGAGTTGGGCGGCTCCTAATGCTGTGACTGTGGTGTTGGTTGGAAGGAAGTGGGCTCGTTTGCTCACTGAGTCTACTACATTCATGACAGTGTCAGAATCCAAATAATAGCAATAGATGTTGTGGATAGATGTTGGATTAGTAGAAGTGTTCGGAAACATCCCTAATAGTAATAGAGTGGTTTTGGAAAGCAAATGGAAATCCTACAGTAAAGGCGAATGACTTTCGGAACGTCTGTGAATGAAGTGCATAGTTCCGAAGAGATAGAGGTTCCGAAAGGATCCTATCTCATGAATCAAATGAACTTTGCAGTTCATGTCGATCACAGCCAATGATCTTACATTCCTTGAAGGGGATTTAACTAATAAAAGTTGATTTGAAGGGCTTACTCAAAAAATATACAGTTGTTGGTAGAGTTGAGTTGGGAGCGAGTTTGGCAAGTGTAAGTAGAAAATCAAGTTGACATATGATAATTGAACTAGGGAATGTACATGCGAATGTGCTAGCTTATATACTGAACCATTCGGAAGGAAGAGAGAATGGGAATGAGTCCGTGATGGTTAGGAAGTAGCCAAGGTACATGTATACTAATTAAAGGCCATAGGAAACACAGAACAAGGGTGGTAGGAAAATTGTGAATGAAGAAAAAGATTAACGGACCCACAATAACTCTTGAAACATGTTTCCGAATCGCATGGCTCCTCGGGTAGAACTAACCATCCCTAATGTCACGATCACAATTTGGGCATCGCATTCAGATCATCTTCGTTCCGAAGCAATCCTTCCAAAGTGTTTCGTCCGAAGTCCGAAACAACATTCTCACACTCCCATCACTTTCATCCCACAACTCTTTTGCCTATCACTTCAACTCAAATACATCATCTATTGGAACAATCCGGGTGAAACAATCAGTGGTCAGGTCCCATCATATTCTTTTTTTAGAAAAGAACCACCCTGACTATCCCCATCACTATCCCCATCTTTCACCATGAAACTATGGATTGAGTTATTCATATTCACTCAAAGCTTGCGATGACTTGCCATATCATCAGGCTTAACAGTATGAACGTTCCAGACTCTCATAATGACTATCCGAAAGATTTAGGCATGATTATCCCTACCGGAAGAGCCACGTGATTCGGAAACATGTTTCAAGAGTTGTTGTGGGTCCATTAATCTTCTTCTTCATTCACAATTTTCCTACCACCCTTGTTCTTTGTTTCCTATGGCCTTTAATTAGTATACATGTACATTGATCACTCTCCGATCCTCACGGACTCATTCCTATTCGTCCTCGCTTCCGAACCCTTCGGTATATAGCTAAACACATTCGCATGTATGTTCCCTAGTTCAATTATCGTATGTCAACTTGATTTTCTACTCACACTTGCCAAACTCGCTCCCAACTCAACTTCACCAACAACTGTACAGTTTTTGAGTAAGCCCTTCAATTCAACTTTTATTAGTTCATTCGATTCACGAGATAGAATCCTTTCAGAACCTCTATCTCTTCGGAACTATGCACTTCATTCGCAGACATTCCGAAAGTCATTCGCTTTTACTGTAGGATTTCCATTTGCTTTCCAAAACCACTCTATTACTATTAGGGATGTTTCCGAACACCTTTACTAATCCAACATCTATCCACAACATCTATTGCTATTATTTGGATTCTGACACCTAAATCCTTCGGAGGGTCATCCTGAGGGTCTAGAACATTCATATCATAGAACATAATGATATGGAATGTCATCGCAAGCTTCCACACAATAGAAACAACTCAATCAATGAGTTCATTGGAAAAGATGGGGATAGTCAGGGTGCTTCTTTTCCAGAAAAGATTATGATCGGACCTGATTATTGATCGTTTCACTAAACACTTCATGGAGTTATTCCTGAACTGGATTGGGTGACCGGATCAAATGTATGTGAAGCCTTGATGCAAGGGTGATTCGGAATTCGGAAGATCCTTTCGGAAGGATTGGTTCGGACGGACAAGGATATAGATGAGGTGTCCATATTGTGATCGTGACAGACAGCATCGAACCCTTGGGCCTCCGGGAGTTCAACAATGAAGTTGACACTAATTGTGCCCCATCGGTGCTCGGGGATCAGTAGTGGCTGGAGCTCACCCATTGGTGCAGTCCTTTGTGGTTTAGTGTGAAGGCATAGGTCACAGGTTTTCACATACTGTCCAATGTACCTGGACATCTGCAGCCACCAGTAGTTCTGAGACACAAGTTCTAATGTCTTCCACCTCCCTGCATGCCCAGCTACTCGGGTGTCATGATGTTGGAATACAATACGCTGCCGAAGTTTGTAGTTTGGTACGTAGGCCTTCCCCCGAAACAGCAGTAGGCTGTCTCGTTCGGACCACTCCAAAGCCCTTACGGTGTGTGAGTGTTCTTTCCAGAGCTCTGAGACAGCCTTGGTCACCGACTCCTCCTTTTCCCCATCTTGGGTCATCCTTTGGATATCCCAAAGTATGTCTTGTTCTTCACCTACAGCAGCAAGTCCTTCAAGGGCCCGAATGGTGAAAAGTTCGGGTCCTGCTCCTGTCGTGAAGTCTGAAGAGTCAACCTCCACTTGGTACATCCGAGTGTCATCTGGGAATGCCAGGACTGGAGCCAAGGTGACAAGTTCCTTAATTTTGTGAAAGGCTGCATCCTCGGGTTCATTTCACTTCCAGGTATCTCCTTTCTTTGTCAGGTCAAAGAGAGCTTGGGCGTGGTGTGAGAAGTCCTTGATGAATCTTCAGTAGAAGTTCGCAAACCCAAGAAAGGCTTGCACCTCCTTTTGGGTCTTCGGAGTTGGCCAATCTGTAACTCCTTTGACCTTAACTGGATCCATCTCAGCATGTCCCTCGGAGATGATGAGTCCGAGGTACTCAATGGATATACGTTCAAACTCGCACTTCTTGGATCGGAGACAGAGCCCATGCTCTCAGAGTCTCTCCATTACTCTTTGGACTACCATCCTGTGCTCAGAGATAGTCTTAGAGAAGATGAGAATGTCATCCAAGTACACACAGACTACCCCTTCCATGATGAGGTCTCGGAAGATGTCATTCATCATCATTTGGAAGGTGGCCGGGCTATTGGTCAGCCCAAAGAACATCACCCGAGGCTCGAACAGGCCTCGTGTCACAATCATGAGTTGTGTCCTACTCCACCTTCCGAACCATCCAAACAACCTTCTTCCGAATCGATTCTTTGGAACCCGAATCGTTGACAAATTCATCACACATGAACCATTCAACATTCCGTCACCCTTAACACCCTGAATCATCCTAGCAACATCACAAGGACCCAACCAAGAGATCAGGTTCTGTTATTAGCCTTTTCTCAGAAAAGAAGCATCTACACTATCCCCATCACTATCCCCATCTATTTCTAGGAACTCAATATCAGGGTTGATTCTATGCTTCTAAAAGCTTAGGGTGACAAGACATACAATTCAATATGTTGACGCGTTCATATCTGACACTCAGGGTCATTGTTTAAGGAAGTGAAACAGGAGTTCGTCTACCCAAAATGACATGCGATTCGGAAACATGTTTCAGGGTTTATTTCTAGTTTGTTAAATCTTTTTCTTATTCACAATTTTCACCCAACCCTTGTTCTCTATTTCCTATGGTCATTAATTAGCATACATGTACCTTAGCTACTTTCCAATCCCCAACGGACTACTCCCCATTTGCTCTTGCCTCCGAACATCCCAGTATATAAGTAGCACATTCGCATGTATGCTCTCCAGTTCAATTATTGCACGTCTACTTGATTGATCTACCTGACTTAACAATTCGTCGTGAACAATCTTGAACAACAACTTCACTTCGAAGTAAGTCCTATAAAACTTATCAACTTAGGTTTGAATACACTTTGAAAGAATGTGACACCATTGGCTGTGATTGGCATGAACTAAATAGTTCATCCGACCCATGAGATAGAATCCTTTCGAAACATCTATCTCTTTGGAACTATGCACCTCTTCGCAAACATTCCGAAAGCCCTTTGCTTTTACTGTAGGATTACTATTCACTTTCGAATACCATTCTATTCATATGGAAACATTTTCGAACATTATTACTAACAATACATTCATCTATAACATTTATCTTTCATAATTGAATTCTGACACCTCGGTTGGTTCAGAAGGCTGCCTTCCACTCGTCTCCTTCTCGGATCCGAACATTATTATACCCCCACTGAACATCAAGTTTCGTGAAGTACTTTTCACCTTGGAGTTGGTTGATAAGCTCAGGGATGAGAGGGATTGGGTATCGGTTTTTGACTGTCATAGCATTTAGGGCTCGGTAGTCCTGTACAAGCCTGAGTGCCCCATCTTTCTTTTTGATAAAGAAGACTGGTGAGGCCATCGGGGATTTTGATGGTCGGATCTTTCCCGAGTGAAGGTTCTCCTGCAAGAATTCATCCAACTGCATCTGCTCATTTGGAGATAGGGGGTACTCCTTGGAATTAGAGGGCTTCGCACCCGGCTCTAGCTCAATGGCATGGTCCCAGATCCATTGACCTGGCAGGGTGTCAAAGGAGTCCTTGGAAAAGACGTCTTCAAAGTCTCGGAGGTACTCGGGGATTTTGGGCGAGGCCTGATGATGCTTGTGATGAGCTTCGGCTAGCCTCTGAGACATAGTTTGGGTAGCTCAGATCTCATGAAGGGCCAGGTTGAGTGGAACACAGAGCAGTCAGTCACCTTGTGAGAGCTGATCATCTGGGCCTAACTCGGGAATGAGGTCCGAAACTTTGGACTCAGAGTCCGAGACCTCGGTCCAATGACCCGAGACTTCGGACTCAGAGTCTTGGACTTCGGACTCTTCGCTGGTGAAGTCAGGCATTGGTCCAGCTTGGCAAGCTCAGATCCTGCGTTCTGCTCTCCAGGCTTCTTTCTGCTCCTTCTTAACTTCAGTCCAGCACATATGGCACTTGTCCGGGCATCAGCTCATGGTGATCTTCCGAGTCTCCCAGTTAATCTCCAGGTTATGTTCAGCCAACCAAGTGTATCTGAGCAGCAGGTCTTGTCTCCCGAGATTGGTGACCGCAAATGACGTTCGCTCTGAATTGTCAGAATCCAAATAATAGCGATAAATGTTGTGGATGAAGGTTGTGTTAGTAAAAGTGTTCGGAAATATTCCTAATGATAACCGAATGGGTTTGGACAGTGAATAGAAATCCTACAGTAAAAGCAAATGACTTTCGGAACATCTGCGAACTGAAGTGCATAGTTCCGAAGAGACAGAGGCTCCGAAAGGATTCTATCTCGTGGATCGAATGAACCTTGCAGTTCATGTCGATCACAGTCAATGATCTTACATTCCTTGAAGTGGATTCAACTAATAAAAGTGGAATTGGAGTGCTTACTCAAAAAATATGAAGTTGTTGTTGAAGATAAGTTGGAGATGAGTTGACAAGTGTGAGTAGAAGAATCAAGTCGACATACGATAATTGAACTAGGGAACATACATGCGAATGTGTTTAGCTATATACTGAAGGGTTTGGAAGAGAGGGCGAATGGGAATGAGTCCGTGAGGATCGGAGAGTAATCAAGGTACATGTATACTAATTAAAGGCCATAGAAAACGTAGAATAGTGATGGAAGACAAATTGTGAATGAAGAAAAGGATAATAGACCATCACCAACTCTTGAAACATGTTTCCGAATTGCATGGCTCTTTGGGTAGGGATAGCCATGCCTAAATCTTTCGGAGAGTCATTATGAGAGTCTAGAACGTTCATATCATTAAGCCTGATGATATGGCATGTCATTGCAAGCTTTGAGTGAATATGAATAACTCAATCCATAATTTTATGGTGAAAGATGGGGATAGTGATGGGGATAGTCAGGGTGGTGTCACGATCATGATTTACGATTCGTTCCTCCGTCCGAACCATCTGAACCATTCGAACCATCCGAACATCACATTTCCGAATCCACTCTTTGGAACCCGATTCATTGGCAGACTTGTCACACCTACAACCCCCCAACACCTCGTCACCCATAACACCTTGAATCATCCTAGCAACATCACAAGGACCCAATCAAGAAACCAGATTCTATTATTAGCCTTTCCTCAGAAAAGAAGCACCTACACTATCCCCATCACTATCCCCATCTATTTCTAGGAACTCAATAGAAGGGTCGATTCTATGCTTCTAAAAGCTTATGGAAACAATACATACGATTCCACATGTGGACGAGTTCATCCCCATCACTCAGGACCGTCGTTTAAAGAGGTGAAACAAGGGTTCGTTTACCCGAAAAGACATACGGTTCGGAAACAGGTTTCAGGGTGTATTTCTAGTTTGCTAAACCCCTTTCTCATCCACAAGTTTCATCCCATTCTTGTTCTCTATTCATTATGGTCATTAACTAGAATACATGTACTTTAGCTACTTTTCCGATCCTTAACAGACTACTCCCCATTCGCCTTTGCCTCCGAACGTCCCAGTATATAAGTAGCACATTCGCATGTATGTTCTTTAGTTCAATTATTGCATGTCTACTTGATTCATCTGCTCGACTTAACAATTCGTCGTGAACACTCAAAAAGAGTAACTTCATTTCGAAGTAAGTCCTATAAAACTTATCAATTTAGATTTGATTATACTTCGAAAGAATGTAATCATACTGGGTGAGATCGGCGTGAACCATACGGTTCATCCGATCCACGAGATAGAATCCTTTCGGAATATCTATCTCTTCGGAATAATGCACTTCTTTGCAGACATTCCGAAAGCCCTTAGCTTTTACTGTAGGATTATCCTTTTATTTTCGAACACCATCCTCTTCATGTGGAAACATTTTCCAATGTTATTGCTAACAATACATTTGTCCATAACATTTATCCTTGATAATTGAATTCTGACAGGTGGTTCTTTTTTAAAAAAAGAATATGATTGGACCTGACCACTGACTGTTTCACAAGAATTGATTCAATAGATGGCGTATTTGAGTCGAAGTGATAGACAAAAAGGGTTGTGGGATGAAAGTGATGGGAGTGTGGGAATGTTGCTTCAGGCTTCGGACGAAATGCTTCGGAAGGATTGCTTCGGAATGAATATAGTGTGAATTGAATGTCCAGACTGTGATCGTGACATGAATGACCATCTACTTGGAGGATTGCATCTACTATCTCTGTTATAGCACCAGCATCGTTGGGGGACCCATCAACATTATACACTGGAATGGGGCGTTGGAGTATCCGAGTCATGATTCAGTTACGTTCCACGTAGCTTCGGCTCATGAACAGCCCAGTTGCTCCACTGTCTATGAGTGCCAGAGCTGACTTCACTTTGCCCGTGTCAGTGGTCTGAATTTCCACCTTGACCGAGAGGGATTTTGGGTTGGCAGTGGAGGCGATGATATATTTCTTAGGGAGTCACCTCTCCCACCGTTGGCGAGGAGGGGGGAGGGTTTCTTTGGGTACGGCTGTGATGGATTCTTTCGTCTGTGAGGTGGGGGAGTTTACTTCACCCTCAATTTCAAGACAGGAGAATCTATTATGTACAGGCAATGGGGGTGCACTATCCACCCACTGCGGCCTCCAAAATCTTCTAAGGAATCTGCCTCCGGGTTTCCCTCCGGTCTCGGTTTGGTCTCAAGGTCTGTGGTTTCAGATACATCTGCCAGCGCTAACAACTCTGGTAGGAGCTCTAGCTTTTCTTCCGTGGTCATGGTTCGGACATCATAGCTTCGAGGGCAGTCTCTGGAGTAGTGGCCCGTTTGATGGCATCGATAGCATGTAACCAAAGGGTCATTTCGGTTCCTTGTCTGATCTATATCCATAGGCATTGGACCATCTTTCGATTGGGCCAAAACTACCTTCAGTGCTTTGGAGGGTGCCTTCGGGGTGTTCCAAGGTTGGGCCGAGATATCAGGCAAGTTGAAATAAGGCCTTCCAAAGCTCGAAGTGGACTTCAGGGGTGTTGTTCGGGCATTGACCTTTGCCGTATTTCGGTTGGATTCCATAAAAGCCTTGTTTGCTTCTCGGTTCCAAGCTACTCTTCGGGCTGCTTGGAATCATTTCTCAGGCTCGTCAATGTCTGGCATCCAATCTCTGAGTGTTGCCACTCAGTTCTGGATCATGGGATCGAGGCCTTTGTGAAATTTGATCACGATGGTCTTGTTGTCTGAGTATTCAGCCATTTCAATCAATTCTGAGAACCAGTCTATGTAGTCTTCGACTGAGTCCTTCCCTTGGTACCAACTGGTGCCTTCTAGCTCTGTAAGTGCCAAGACTTGTTCATTCCTCGGGCAGAGGTTTTCCTCAAAGTCTTGTTTCAATCTGAGTACTTTGCCCTTTGAGCCCTGCGTTTGGTTCGCATCACTTCGTTTGAAAACCAAGTGGCTTGGCTGGTTTTGAAAAAGGAAAGGGCTCAGTGGATCCGGACTTGCTCGTTTGGAAAGTCCCCCTTGCAGATCTGAAAGTAGAGCCTGCAGGAGTTGAGGAACACGTGGCCATTGCTTCGGTCTCCATCAAAGTCCGAAGGAAGGGCCGGTCTCAGCTGTCTTCCTATGGTACCAGAGTTCGGTTCTTCGGGTCTATCCCATGAGTCCATTTTCGGCCTTGGGTTCAGTTCAGGACTTGTTACTACATCTCGTGGGTCAATTTCTAACTTTACCAGGATCAATTTTAATGCTAGTTGAATGGCATTGGTCTTCATCCGGTTCGCTGACAACTCCTCTTCCACAGCTCAGAGATGGTCTTCTGGTATATCCATCTCAAGTAGGGAGGGAGGGTCTGTTTGGCGTTTGGAGTTGGGTGTTCCGATGATAGAGGAGGGGTAGTTGTCAGAATCCAAATAACAGCAACAAATGTTGTGGATGAATGTTGGGTTAGTAAATGTGTTCGGAAACATTCCTAATGGTGAACGAATAAATTTGGAAAGCAAATGGAAATCCTACAGTAAAAGCGAATGGCATTCGGAACGTCTGCGAATGAAGTACATAGTTCCGAAGAGACAGAGGTTCCGAAAGGATTCTATCTCGAGAATCGAATGAACTTTGCAGTTCATGTCGATCACAGCCAATGATTCAAAAAATATACAGTTGTTGGTGAAGTTGAGTTTGAAGCGGGTTTGGCAAGTAGGAGGGGAAAATCAAGGTGACATACAATAATTGAACTAGGGAATGTACATGCGAATGTGCTAGCTTATATATTGAACC